>NKZA01000007.1:0-297436 GCA_002374405.1 Metschnikowia cubensis | reverse complement strand
TACCACTACACTCTACCACTACACTCTACCACTACACTCTACCACTACACTCTACCACTACACTCTACCACTACACTCTACCACTGACTCCATTCAATAGTAAAATAGTATACTTGGGGAATACTCAATGATGGTATGAACATGGTGACTGAATTAAAGCTCCTTTACTCCCTATAATGTACCTCTATAATACCTATAATATCTATAATATACATCTCTACTCTAGTAGTCTAGGTCCTAGCCATATCTACACTACTCTATACTGTAGGAAAACTCTATTCACCACTACACTGTTCATTAGTTACACGTACTCCAGTATATCATGTACCGAGACTAGCTGACTGACCCTCTCCGAGAATAACAGTACTCAGACCCAGTAACACTGGACTCACCCTAACGCACTGGACTCGCACTAGCAACTGCAAACCATAATAAGCCAACGCAGCTACTGAGAGGTTTAAGGTGGAACAAGCGAGAAATCACCACTTCTCACTACACCACTTCTTTTATCACTACACTTTTACTACACTTTTATCACTACACTTATCACTACACTTATCACTACACTTATCACTACACTTATCACTCCACTTTTATCACTACAATTCGTCACTCCACTCTCCACCGCTCCAGTAGAATAGTGCACCGTAACCCGCACATCACTCCACACCACTTCACTCCACTTCACACACCGCAGTACAACAGTACACACTTATTCTCACCACTCCACACCAAACACTCACTACACTACCAGCATCCTCTCATTGATTCGCATACAATACCAATACTATACCATACCAATACTATACCATACCAAAACTATACCATCCTAAAAAAATATATTATTCTGATACCTGCATATCACCGTTTTCTCCAGTGATTTTTTTCTCATTCAAATAAGACTGACCTTCTCCAGAGTCTGGTGGAGGGCCTGCACGCGGCGGAGACAATCGAGTCGTTTCGGGAAATACAACAAAACCGCGCCAAATCCATTCAGAAGAAAAACACCCTAGATTCCGTGGCGAGCCACTGCATATTCGACCTGCCACTAGTGTCGATTCCGTCTTGTTCTGGCCTCTTCTTCTGGACGCTTCTTCTGGACTCTTTTCCTGCACCCTTTGTCCATACAATTTCACTTCCGAGCATACATCACCGCATCCACTCTTCTGAGCTTAGATCACCCATACATCTGCCATACATCTGCCATCCATCGGCCATCCACCGAAGGCCATACATCAGGAGCCTATTGGATCACTCCGCGTTGCCAATTCACTGCAATCAATCTGGTTCCTGGCTTTACATTACACTGATCTGTTCAAACTTGTTCATTGATCTGTCAGTTATCCACATTATTGATCTGTTCTTGATTTGTTCTTGATTTGTTCTTGATTTGTTCTTGATTTGTTCTTAACTGTTCTTAACTGTTCTTAACTGTTCTTAACTGTTCTTAACTGTTCTTAACTGTTCTTAACTGTTCTTAACTGTTCTTAACTGTTCTGAACCTGCTCTCAACCTGCTCTCAACCTGTTTGATCATCTCACTTGAACCACAGGAAAATGATCGAAATCCCCAACTTGGAGCAGCCCTCTTATGCCCAACACGAGCTAGCTCAGCTCCAGCAACAGTATAACCAGATCAACAATCCACAGCAGAACGATGTGGTGCTTCCGGAATCTACCCTCAACCCAGACTTGGGGCCTGATAATGAAGTACTTCCCAGCCCCTCGTCCATGGCCCACCGGCTGAGCCTGTCGGCTCGAAGAACCCTTTTAGAGCTGCCCATCCAGCTCTACGATGGCCTGAGCCCGTCGCAAACCTCCTTGCCTCAACTCATCAATAACGTGCAGTCGCCCATGGTGGCCGACCTGTACTTCTCGTCTCTGAAGAAGAGAGAACATCTCGAGGACTCCATTTACACTCCCGAGTTGCTGCACTCGGCCATAGATGAGGTGGAAGAGCACCCGGAATTACCCACAGACTACCACTCGGAATTCACTTCCCATGGCCAAAACGAGCTCCTCCAAAAGGACCTCTACGCAAATACCAGTGCATTCAACATCTCCTCCAACCTGACTGTGCAAGACCCCTCTAAGATCTCGCTCCAGTTATCGGAGTATGCGCGAGAGTTGGAGATCGAGCCGCAAGAGGTCGACTACAACGTGGCTACACTGTACCCGGTGATTCTGGGCAAGGCCTTGAACCCGCCTGCTGTGGTTGCTTTGAAGCAAGAAGCGGCTGCTGCCAATGCTGATCGCTTTGCTTTCAATGACTCCAAAGTGGGGCCCCATCTAGAGACTCCCAACATGTACTCTTCCCTTTCCTTTGCATCGCCCCAATCTTATGGAGCAAACTACATGGAATCCACGGCCTACAACACCGAGCACGTGGAGCCCCTGCCGCAATTGCCTCCGTCCAACTCAGACGAGGCCCTGAAGGTGTCTATTGCTGATGGAGACGAGTTTTCCCGCATGAGGAAGGCAATGGCCACCGAACTGAAAAACCCCGCCGAATACACTTTGCATATCCTCTTCACGCAGTTTGTTCGCCATGCTGAGAGGAAACTCAATTTGTGCCTAGACTACCCTTTATCTGAGGAACCTCCCATCATTGAGTTGTTGGCTGAGGGCACCGATCCTCAGTTCGATACTATTGTGGCTTCTTTGGGCTACATCGCCAAGAGGAAACCCAAGCCTGTCATTGATAGTGTGATGTTCTGGAGGAAGTCAAAGAGTGAGGTAGCAGCCATGGCCAACACGGAGTTGGAAAAAGTGTCTTCTCTTGTCAAGTCCAACAGCTCCGCCCCAACGGATATCCTGCCTACTTCACTTACTCTGGCTTCAAAACTAAACTCGCAGAAACCTCCTCTGCGGGGGAAGCGGAGCTTGAGCCTTATGCGAACCAAGAGTATCTCCAAATTAACCCAGAGACGGAACGTGTCTGCTTCTGCTGTGCCCCAAGTTACGAAGTCGTCCAGATCCAGCATGGAGACGCTGAACAATGACTCTAGTTCCGATTATGTGCGCCATAAGCAGTTTTATGATGAGCAGGTATCGGCAGCACGTGAAACAGCCATCCAGGCAGAGAGGAAATCATTGGCTTCCATCTGCATTCTTTGTCGTGTGCTCATCGAAGTTGTCAAGCAAACAACCTTAGATGCTCTAGGTGTGGACTTGTCCCGGAAGCTCGAGGAGATTGTGTATAATCAGCTCAAAACCACGGACCCAGTGGCCACCAGCGAATCGTTTGTGCGCCTGGCCAACTGGAACCTTTTCTCCCGGCTCCTCGGGTTCATGTCGGAGAAATCCTTCCTTAGTGTCAGTGACCGGTTCATTGCAGATCTTGAGAAGGTGCCTGTTCTTGTGAAACACGATGACGAACCCAAAACTCATCTTCTCATCCACGGTATGAGGTACCTAAAGTTGACCAATTATCCTCTTGAAAAGTTCGAGGAAAGTGCTGAGTTTGTGCAGTCCTTGACCAAATTCTTCTGCAATACTCAGAACCACACCATTATGCTTGCATATGCGGATGTGTTGAGTGATTTGATACTTCCCTTGGCCTCTGAACTCACCGCAGAAGCAAACCATCCGCTTTGGATCGAGGCTGTCTCCAGCATATACGGAAAGGCACACCAGATGTGGCAGAACCTGAACAATAACTCGCAAACAAACACGAGCAACATCTCTGCACCCAATGCAAGCAAAGGTGTCAGTAGCGACTGGGAACTGTCGTTGACGTTGATGGTTTCTGCTTTGGCAGTCAGTTCGAAGGAAGTCTTTTCTCAGAATTGGTTCCTGATCATAGAAGCCAATGCCCACCGCATCAAAGCAAAGACAGATTCCCACGTGAAGACCAAGTTGATGGTTTCGCTTTCAAGACTCTTGTGGGTGTACATCAACCGTCTTCCTGATACGTTGAATAACACGATCAAGAAATTGGACCGGATCTTTGACCTCCTCTTCTTTGGGCCCAATGTGAGTGGGAAAAAGCAGAATTGGGTATCTCTAGATATGGCGTTGATCAACTCCATTGCTAAGGTCATTCGCATTGTTGCTTTCCAGCACTTCAATTACGTTTTGGAGAATGTGATCTTGAAGCTTTTGCGCTCTTCATTTAACGTTTCAACAATGGAGATTTTTGCGCCGGAAAAATTGGTGCTCGTTTTGAAAGCATATGTGCTATGTTTACGGGACTATAAGCTTGGGGAACGCCCAGTATTTCCATCTGACGAGGATTTCGAGCCAAATGCCAATAGCATAGCAGGTTTTGAGAGTCCTCATGCTTTGAAGGACCTTTTTCAGAGCACTCAGAATGGGACTTTCCGCAAATGGAATAAGGTGATGTCAGAACAGAAAATCCATAAGCACTACGAGTCACATGAAGAAATCTGCAAGTCGTTTTCTTTATTGATGAAGTTATTGGACACCCAATGTGGCATGACCAATTGGTCTAAACACGACATGGCTCTGTCCAACAATTTCAAGGCTCTCTCGTCGCTTACTCACTTCAACTTTGGCCTTGATTTCTACAGCAACACGCGAGACGTTAACATCGGCTTGTTTGCTACGCTTTTAGATGCAAGTGCTTGGACAATTGCGCCGTTGTCCAACGAGAAGGCTCAGTTGGGCATGTCGTTTCAGGGAGTCATAGATATGTTAATCCGCAATGCCATCCACGAGAATCCATATGTTGCCTCGGCTGCTGTGAATTCTTTGGTTAAGCTTGCATCCAAGAAAAATGCCGGTGCTTTGCTCACGGCGTATGCTCGGATAGCATTCAAAATCTCGGAGAAAACAGGCCTTCCGTACGACTCAGACTACTTCAGCTCCGAAAGCTTCAATCGGCTATTACGGATCTACGTGGAGTTGCTCAAGTGTTGGTTGGACCAGTTTTCAGACACCAACCTCGCTTCCGACAGACTCGAGTCTGCTACCGACAACGATATGATGAATGACGGAGCCCTTAACGACCTCTACCAGATCAACTTCAAAGCCCCGGACCTTACTAACCTCGAACCGACTTCAAGCAAGTTGAAGCCGTATGAGGAGCTCGAGTGGAAGGGAATTGTGACTGTGATTGAAGAGGTGGAGGGAAACGGGTTGTTCTTCCTCACATCTGACGATAGCAAGATCCGGCTTTCAGCCATTGCCATCCTCAAAATCGTTGAGCAGTTTGACCAGTCCATCTATAACAATACGGACAAGAAGGACACGCCTATGGAGTCGAGTTCCAGCTCGCAAAAAGGCCATTCGCGGTCCTCTTCCAAGTACGTGGCTGACGAAGGCACACGAGTAATCCAGGTCATTGAGAATACCGATTTTTTTGAGTTGATTAAGCCGTTCAGAAAGGAGTTGAGTATTCCTGAAAGGTCTCGATTGAGCAATATCAAAAACAAGAAAGGGCTCATTCTCAAGTTTGCGTCTTCCGATTATGGAATAGATTCCACCATCTGGTTCAGAATGTTTCCTCGGCTCTTGGATATCTTGTTCGAGAGGTGCCCTATGCCTGTGGCCATGTGTCGGTCCATTGTGTGTGTTCGGTTGGTTCAAATGCACGAGTATGTGGTGGCTTTTTCAGACAACTTCAAGAACTACACCACATCCTTATTCGGCAAAACCACTCCAAGCACCCCTCCCCAAGTTTTGGTTAACCAATGGAAACTATATTTGATCTTTGCATGTTGTTCCTTAACCAGCACCAACGAGCAAAAGATCTCCATTCCAACGCAACCCATGCATGGCCGCAAGAAGTCGTTGCCAATGTACATCCAGCATCAAAAAATCACCAGTGCAAAGTCCATGTTTCGGATGGTGATTCCATTGTTGAAGTCTCCTCAGTCCATGATCAGAGAGGCGGTGATTGCCGGGTTGAGTTGCATCAATATCAACACATGCAAAACCTTCACGGAGAACTTACCTGATTCTTTGACCGATTGGGATATCCACTGCAAGAAACGAGACATTGCGGAAGATAAGGTGAGGATAGAAATCATACATGTTTTTAGTATCATTTCCAGCAGATTCAAGTCTGATTCTGCATTATATTCCGATGACCTGATCGTGGCTAACTTGGTGTCAATCATCAAGAATGTGAAGGTGTTTCTCTCTATTCCAAGTGTGCAAACGCTGCCTGAGTTCCAGAGGTTGAGATTCTACTTCACTTCGTTTTTGGAAAATGTCTTCATCGGTCTTAAAGACAGGAAAGACTTGAATCGTTGGCTCCCTTTCGAGGCCCGCATTGGATGTTTCAACTTCTTGCAGGAGTGGTGTGGTTTTGGAGACTCCAAGTCCATTTTGGAGGAGAGATACTCCATCATGATCCAAAAGGCTAACCAGCATAAGGACCAGGCGGCCACGGTGGCTATACTCGAGCTCGAGAAAAAGACCTTTCAGATTGCATCCTTGAGCTGTATGGCTACATTATGCTCTGGGGTGCTCAACCAGTCATTTTCTGTTCCCGGCAAAATCGCCGTCATCTCTTTTGACATAAAGAGTGTCATGAGCTGGGTTCACGAGATCGTCAGCTCCGATATTGGCAAGGTGCAGGAAAAAGGCAAGACGGCATTGAAGAACATCGTTGCTTCCAACATTAACAATGATGAGATCTACAGCGAAGCCCTCAAGCAATGCTACAGCTCGGAAAATTCGTTGAAGGTAAAGGAAATATACTTCACGCACGTGGTCAATGCATTCATCAAGTTCCGCAACGTGGAAACTATGCCCTACGAGATCTTCTGCATCTCTACATTTCTCATTGGATCCGATAACTACGAGATCCGATACGCGGCCATTTTATGCATCAGGCACATTGAAAAGAAGTTCTTGGAGGCCACATACATCGATGAATTCTACGAGAGTGCATGTTGCTCCACCATGGTGGTGTACAAGAAAGTGCTATTCGACTACTCCATGAAACTCGCCTCCACCCACACTAGCGATGTGTTCACCTACATCAGCTACTTGACCAAGTATTTCAATGTGGTGGACCACTCCACCAGGAGAGATATCTTGACGTGTCTTTTGCCATGGGTGCAGACTGTGGAGTTGAAATACCTGGAGACTGAAGGCACAGCAGAGAAAGTCAAGGACACAGAAGAAGGCGCCATTACCGAATGCGGCAAAGATATCGATAGTCTGTCGCTCATGATCCTCAACAATCTCTTTGAGATCACAGTCAAATTCAGCAAGACTATATCCAACGAGGTGGAGGCCTTGTGGGTGGCATTGGGTACAAATAAGCTGAACTTTGATCTCATTTGCGACTACATTGTTCGAAACTGCCTCAAGAGAAAAAACCTAGTTTTTGTTTCCCATTCCAGACAAATCATAGCATACCTAGTGTTCTCCAAGCCGGAATCCTACTACATCATCGATAAGCTCATTGCCAATTTGCAGCCCAAGGCTATGGTTCCTTTACAGCCGCACATCACCAGACCTGTGGAAGATACAACTATGTATCCATATACGGCGAACTTGGACCAGACTTTGGCGACCAATGGAAAGGAATCGGCGTTTTCGCTTGGTCAGCTTTCCATGGTTTTTCTCGTGGATCTCTTCAGGTCGAAGAACGATATGATTATCCAGCACCTCCCATTGTTGCTCCATGTGAGTTTCTCGCTCATGGACCACTACTTCCCCCTCGTACAAGAACAGGCAGTCTCGTTGCTCATACATTTGATCCATTCAATTGCTCCCAACGATCAAAAGTCTGTCAACATCATTAGTTGTCTCCGAAGAAAGGATTTCCAACTCTACATCTGGATGTACGACGACTTGAACAATGACAAGCGAAGTGGCATCACGCCCAAAAACATGGACTTGATGGTGAGGAATGTGCTCGAGCTTTTCACTCCCGTGGCACCAAAGCTCCAAAATGACTGGGGCAGAATCTCTTTGAAGTGGGCTACCACATGTGCTGTCAGACACATAGCATGCCGGTCATTCCAGATTTTTAGATCGCTCTTGTCCTTCATGGACCAGAACATGTTGAAGGATATGCTCCACCGACTCTCCAACACCATTGCAGACGATTCTAGTGATATCCAAGGATTCGCCATGCAGATATTGATGACGACCAATGCAATCACTGCGGAATTGGACTCGGAGCAGTTGATCAATTTCCCCCAGCTCTTCTGGTCCAGTATTGCATGTCTCAGTACCATTCATGAGCACGAGTTTATCGAGACCATTTCGATGATGTCGAAGTTCGTGTCGAAAATCGACCTCGACGCCCCCGACACCATTTCCTGCTTGGTGTCTACGTTCCCTCCCAAATGGGAAGGCAAGTTCGAGGGCCTACAAGAGGTGGTGATGGTGGGGTTGAGGTCGGCCACGGCTTACGAACCCACGTTGAAGTTCCTTGACAAGTTGAACAAATTGAAGGATAGCAATATCATTGGATCGGGTGACCAGAGATTGTTGACCATCTTAATTGCCAATTTTCCCCGCTTCTTGCATGCTCTAGACGACAAGAGCATAAAACCGGATGTGGAGAAGGCCTGTGATCATATCAGTGAAATGGCATCTGCTTGTGGAAAAGTGGGGTTAGCACGAATCTTGAACTCCTTGGCCAAGAACAAGTTCCGCTCCAAGAAAGATTTCCTTGTGCAAACAGTCTCTTGCATCAGGACAAGTTTCTTCCCTACGTTCGAGGCGCATGCCCTTTTGTTACTCTTGAGTTTCTTGACCAATAAGCTCCACTGGGTCAAACTGGAGACCTTGTGTATCTTGAAGCACGTGATCCCGCTCGTGGATCTTTCCCGAGAGGAGTTCGTTGGAGTGGGGGCCGACTTGATTTCGCCCTTGCTCCGGTTGCTCTTGACAGAGTTTGCAGAGAAGGCACTTGAGGTCATTGACGAGGCCAATTTTATTCCTGGCTCCCAGCTCGATAAGGATATATTGCGTATGAGTATGGGCAATGTGTCCATGCGGAAGGAGTACGAGCAGACTTATACGCTTTTCGGGATCCCTGACGAAAGTGGATGGGCCATCTCTATGCCTGCTATCACTGCCTCAAGAACAAGGCACAATGTGCATGCGGTGTTTGCTACATGTGGAGAAACCTCTACGGTGGTGGACAAGAGAAACGACTCGGTGGACGAGCAGATCCAGTTCTTGATGGAGGACTACTATGCACCCCACACAGATCATGGCGACAATGCCTCTGTCGGAGTGGAAGACCCTGCTGCTTCCCTAAGTGATATGTGGGCTGCACTCGACGACTTCGATTCGTTCTTCACCAAACCTTCAGACCAACGTGTACTGATCCTCCCCCAAATGCCAAGAGACTTCCGCAACTCCAGACACAACCACAGTATTTCCGTGGACACCAAGGGCAGCAACTCCAGCGACTTGGCCTCGCCCACAGACACCGTACCGCAGGTGTACGATAAGAAGGCATTGCTCATTCTCAACCGAAGCTTGGCCCGCACGCAGTCCAACACCTCGTTCAAGAGCAGTTTGGCCGATAATTTTGGCTCTCCCAGCAACTCTGAGCACCAGGAAGTGGCATCCACAAGAAGGTCGTACTTGCCGTTTCGCAACAGCAGGCTAGGCAAGCACAAGTCCGATGCGTACACCACGCCGGTAATGAACTCGGGCAACTTCGACTCCTCGGCATCCTCCACACCCATGAAGAACTCGTCGTCGTATAAGATCTCGTCCAAGACCAGTTCCTCAACGCTCAATGGACGTACGCTGAGTCCCCTGGAGCCTCCACTCACACCGGAATCCATGGTGCCAGAGTCAGGAACAAGGCTCGATCACATTTTGGGAGGCGGAAGGAAAAAGAATCGGAGATAATCCAAGGAGACGATAAGTGACAGTATTGTTCATTATACGTGCTTTAGCCACGGAGCAAGACGATGAACACCGGTAAATAATTTAAGATCTTAAATTCAGATACACTAAGTATTGTAGGGCGGGCGCCAGTGGAAGGGGGGACTAAAGAGGGTGGCCTGAACACCCAAGCGAGTAAGTGATCAGTAAGAGACACTGAAGTGTACTAATATTAATTCAAGTGCTATTATTTAGCTGCATGTAGTAGTGATTGATATTAGCATTAGCATTGAAAATTCACTAGCACTTTACTTGAGTCTGGTAACTAACACAAGACACTAGATTCTTACACTATCTTACACTAGTAACGTTTACTATTGGGTCTGATAAGTAAAACAAGTAGTGGTAAGTAAGTGAGCCATGGACCTAGCATGAGAATAGTTTCTGATACCTCAAGAGTGCATTGAATTTATTGGTCAGGGTATATAAATTTGTGAAAATCACATTTTCTATTCTGATGAAGCACCTGGAAATAAGAGCGCATTTTGAGTACAAGCCAAGTGTCAGACAAGGCGCGGTTGTCTCTGAATAATGTGATTAAGGCTGAGTATTACAAGTGTAGCTATATAAATATGGGACACGTTAAGAAAAGAGGAGAAAGAAAAAAGAAGAGAAAAAAGGTAGTGGGTTTCAGTGGCCCAGTAAGTAGAACCACCAAGTAAGAGTGGATAATATTATAGTGAACAGATCGAGTAATTGACACTGAAATGCAATTAAAGTGGGGTTAATCAAGGCTACAGCCTATAGTTGACAGTAGTGCTATGAGTAAATGTATAGTCGTATAAGTAGAGTAGCATAGTGCATCAGTGTAGAAAACACAGTAATGCAGTATAGATCATAAAGTGTAGTATAAGTAGCACACCATGGTACAGGGTAGAAAAAGCGGCCTGAGACCAAAAATCAAGAGTCCTAACATGAAATAAGGATTTTAAGGAGATGGACTGCTGTTTTCGATTCATATTCAAAGGCACCCATTTCTTCACATTGGATCATAAATATGGGTTTCTGTTTTTGGCGTGATGTTCTCGTTTGCAACCTGGGCGAAAGTCAACGGTGCGCTCAAAAATATCATGCCAGTGTGCAAAACTAAAGTACTAAAAGAGACATTAAAAATCCAAAAACACTTCAATTGGAGAACACAGTCAATAAACCTACAGAATCCCCGCCAAAAAACTTCCACCTTTCTTACCTTGTCATTACCGCATCATTAACGTATCATTACCTTGGCATCACCTGGGGACTGCAGATTACACCATACTCAGGACATGCCATAGTAATCACCATCACTTACAATGTGGCACACTAGTATTTAAGTATGCAGTATTGGTCAAATATAACTGAACTAGGTCGATAGGACAGTAGTCAGTGTATTACTACATATTCTAGTGGAGTAGAGCACTGTCTATTGCTGAATATTCTAGTGGATTACTGATTATTCTAGTGGAGTGCAGTGCAGTGCAGTGTATGGTACAGTATAGTAGTGACATCGAGAGTAAGTTTAATAGACAAAAGCAGGTGCCAAATAGAATATATACGTCAATCGAAAATCCAAAAAGAAATCATATGTTCTGCCAATTCCCATTTTCTTTTTCAGCCTCCAGTCTGGTCATTACTCGTTCGTTAGTTCTGCAGATTGATTGCACTATGAAGGACCGAAAAAATTCATAGTATACCGCGAGCAAGCCTTTCCACCATACACTTCCACAGCAAAGCGCCATGCCCCCCAAGAAAAACCAAGGTCAGGACAAAGCCAAGGCTAAGGCCAAAGCAAAGTCCATTGAGGACAAGGGATTTGGAATGAAAAACAAAAACAAGTCCAAGAAGGTGCAGTCGCAGATCAGTCAGATGCAGCATGGAGCCGATGGAGGCCTTGCTAAGAAGAAAGAGGCCGAGAGAAAACGGGCTTTGGAGGAGAAGAAGGCTGCAGAACAGGCTAAAAAGGAGGCTGCCGCTCTCTATGGTATTTCCCAGCAAAAAGTGCCGTTCGGCGTGGACCCCAAGTCCGTGCTCTGTGAGTTCTTCAAGCAGGGCTTGTGTACCAAGGGTCCTAAGTGTAAGTTCTCACACGACCCCAACGTGGGCCGTAAGGATGCCAAGAAGGACTTGTACACGGATGCTCGTGCTGAAAAGGAGCAGGATACCATGGATAGCTGGGACGAGGAGAAGTTGAGAAAGGTGATTTTATCCAAGCATGGTAACTTGAAGACCACCACCGACAAGGTGTGCAAGTACTTCATCGATGCGGTGGAAAATGACAAGTATGGTTGGTTCTGGACCTGTCCCAATGGCGGAAATGACTGTATGTACAGACACTCGTTGCCTCCAGGCTTCGTGTTGAAGACCAAGGAGCAGAAGAGACTTGAGAGACTTGCCAAGGAGTCCGAGCCCAAGATCACGTTGGAGGAATTCATCGAATTGGAAAGAGGCCGTTTGGACAAGAGTACGTTCACACCCATCACCTTGGAGTCGTTCAAGAAATGGAAGATCACGCAGAAGGCCAAGAGGGACGAGGAAAAGAAGAAGGAGCAGCTCTCAGGAAAGAGACCTTTGACAGGAAGAGAGATCTTGACCAAGAAGTATGCCGACAAGTACTACCAGGAAGAGGACTCTGAGCAGGGTGACGAGATGGACTTGTCGGAGTTCAAGAAGGCGCTTCCGGCAGACGATGATGATATTGTCGATTACGGCGAAGGTGCGCTGTACGATACATTCAGCGAGGTCAAGAGCGACACTGCTCAGGCCGATGTTAAGACTGCTGAAAAGAGTGACATCAAAAGTGACCCTGCTGAAAAGAGTTCCGAGGGTGTTGAGACCAGCACCAAAGCTTGAGAAGCTACTTCTCTCATGATCACTCGGAGCCCATGCTCCGGATGTATCCAAAGATCCGATACCTGTAATATACACTACTAAATACATTCTGCTCGAATTCACAGGCTTGCGGCTGCCACTGCTAGCCCTGCCCTCTCCAAAGCCTGCTTGAAGAAGCCTGCATCGTCATCTTGGAAAAACTCCAACCTTGTATTGGTGCCATCCAACTTGTGTAACACGTGCGCTACCCGTTGGATGAACAAGGCTCCTTTGGCATCGATGTCTTCCAACTCGTCGAAATCCTCTGCTCCCCGTAACTTGGCCACTTTATCCAACGCAGCTTTGCTGGCTTCAAACTCCGAAAAGGGTGTGAGGTCTGGCTGTATGGATGTGGCAGTTCTTCTTCTGGGTGGAGGCGCAGGCGGAGACTTAGTGTTGCCCAGATCTTTCTCTTCATTAAAGTTCTTAAGGAAATTTTCATCTTTCAAGTACTTTCTTTCAGGGAGTGGTGGGACCCGGCGCATGGTGTTTCCCTTTAAAGCTTCGGGCTTGCGAGGGACAATTGGTGGGAGCTTCAGCTTGCGCTCCCTAGCAGTTGGCGTCAGAGTGCCCAGGGAAAGGTCTATTAAGTCAGGCACGACTCCGTCCTGAGCCCTGCTTGAGAGCTTAAAAGCTTGTCTTTTGTTCCAGTCGTCGATCATGGAGATGATTTCCATTAGAATGCTTGTGTCGTCAACAAGCGAGAAGGAATGCGGTACTGCCCGGATGTATATGGCACATATTCGGTCGGGATGCAGCTGGGCTAGGTCGACATATGCCTCCATATCTTGCTCACCTGAGTCTCCGACACAGATGAACTTTTTTTTGGGAAAATCCTTCAAGATCTTCCTGAGCGTGTTGCTTTTACGTGATGACGAAGGCTCCATGAGCGATGCAATGATGTTGCCAGAATATTGCTTCAAGTGAATAGATCCTGCTGGAAGTCCAACCACGTGGAAGTACTGGTTGATGAGAGTGAAGAGCTGCCACGGCGAGTTGGACACGTAGTGGAAAGTGGTATTGGACTGAGTTTTGAAGTCCTGGAACCACTTGACCACCGATGGGATAATCCATGTATTGATGTCTCCCACCAACATGCGGTTCATGAGCTCGCGTTTATCGCCAACCACACCGGTGAGCTTGACGGTATCATCAATGTCACTGATCACACCGATGCCAGAGTTCTTCATGATGATGACCTCTTGGCATGCACATACAGTTTCGTCAATAGTGGAGCTGACATGGACTACCGACGGCTCGTACGGAGTGAAGATCTCACACTCGAAATGGCCATTGATATCAGTGAAGATAGAGTTAGTCACGAGTTCATTTGCTAGGGACGAGTCCACAGCACCAACCAGCACACTCAATTGGGCTTTTGAGACGGAACGGGCAATGAAAGAGCTGAGCCGCTCTTTGATCAAGACCTCCGTGGAGCTGTTCTCATCCACAGAGCTAGCAGTGCTGCCTCCAGAAATCACGGAATCAGTATCGCTCTGGGGATCTGATTCGGGCGTCAGCAACAGCAGGAGTGCTGGGTCGTGACCCAAACGGTCCATTGCAGTCTGTGCAGAATCGGCGCTCTTATAATTGGCGATCTGCTTGGCAAGAGAGAGCACGAGTCTGTTTTTTCGGGACATTATTCCCGGGCACCACATCCAGCCACGTACAAGGGCCACATACCCGGGCTGACCCATGGGAGATTCAGTGGCTGTAACAAGACGCGTATACGAAGGGAATAGCGTAAACGTAGTATCGCTAGGAAACGAGAGCGGGTACCCATACTCATCGTAGCCCACGCGGCCCGCACGGGCAGTGACATTCAGAGCCAACAGAGTCACGGAAGAAGTTAATCTGGGAATATAAGTATCCCTGGTGGCACGAGCTAAGCCAATGAGTTTTTGGCGGCGGCTAGAGGTAAGTGCAGGCGAGAGATTCAGCAGTAAATTGAAGCCAGATGCAGCGCTGGTCTGCGATCCGGCTAGCGTGGCATTATCCAGAGACAGAGAGTCCCCCGAGGAGGAGCGGGTGGCAGACATAAGTTGAGAGCGCTTGGCTTTCAAACGCCCCCAAATGCCGAGACGAGGGGCACGGAAGGCTTGATAGTCACGGTAGACGTCACGAACAAAGCGGAACTTGGAGGGTTTTGGCGAGGAGCGTTTGAGGGATTGGCGGGCACGGAGGAAAGCAGAAGCTTTGCGTAGACTGGGCCGAGGTAGTTTAATTTTGAAGGAGGTGCCGTGCAAATGGGGGGTGAGAGGACCGGCTATATATAGGGAGCCAGGCAGCAGAGAGGAAATGTGGTGGTGTTGCGCAGAAGGTGTGGAGCAGAGGGCATATATTAAAGAAGGTGCATTTGGGCGCGACTGCGAAAAGGGAACATACTAGATAAGAGCATACGAGCGGGCTAAAAGGTGACTATTTAATAAAAGCGGGGTACGGGGTGAGCATAAAAGAGGGAGATTTTTTTTTGTGGAGGGCAACTAAAGATTTTGTTCGGGTTTTCGATAATAGTGCTTCTTTTTTGTGGTCGTTGGGTAGTAGAATGGAGAGAGAGACAGAGAGAGAGAGGAAGGAGGCGCAGGGCTCGTGACCAGAATGTGAAATGATATCTGGTGTAAAATACAGAGGTTGTCGAGGTGATATGCACGCACTGATGACCACTAGTATTATAGTCGACATGACAATCAGACAAGGATGACTCACTGCATAATTTTTAAAGTGGTGGTTAATTCACGTGCCCAAAGTCACAACAGAAACATAATGAATGCAGAACATCTCCATTGTCTATCGAGTATACTGTTATGAGCAGGGCACGACCCCAAACGCCAGTCGTCATCAGAACATGTACCAGTCATTTTTTATGGCAGCTAGTGTCCGAGTAATGATTGGTTCAAGAATTCAAGTAATTGTATTCGAAACTCCCCAGCCACGAATTCTAGGCCAGCGCCAAAACTACACCTTTATATACACTGACTATACTGAGCATGACCATACTGAGCATGACCATACTGAGCATGACTATCCAGCGCATTTACAAGACCACTAATGGCGAATACCTACTTCTTCTAAGACGATATGGTTAAGAACGTATAAGACGTAGGCTCAACTAAAAGTTAATCACTGTTACCCATATACTGCATGGTCTATAATTCCAGTGTCTCAATGGAAAGTGTCTCAAATGGACTGAAGAAAAAGTAATGCAAAATAATTCATTGTCTTGTCCAATATGAAAATTCGGAATTTAGTATTGCAAAATTTCACAATGTGTACGGGTAAAAGTTAGGGATATTTAGGGGTGCTTAGGGAATGACCCATACCCCTAGTACCTATAATAGTTGCAGTATCCGTATCTGTATCCGTATCTGTATCCGTATCCGTATCTGTATCTGTATCCGTGTCCGTATCCGTATCCGTGTCCGTATCCGTATCCGTATCTGTAAAACTATATGTATCAGTAAACGAGTGGCCTGAGTGGTCAAGTTACTGCGACTTTAGTCGCGTACTGACATAGGTGACAGGCGACAGGTGACATAGGTGCACAGTTGACTTCTATGACTGCTATGACTAATTAATACAAACTAGAGACCTGTAAGTATACCCCCTGAAAATTGCATTATACCTAATTCTTGGATGGTTTATTTTTAGTGTTCCGCAAGAGCAGAACGAATGCGCTCGCCTTAACTACCCAAGACTTGTTGAACATGTGAGGTGTGCTGACCCGTGTATGCAAGTAAAGTGTTACCTGCAGTCCAACGGAATTAGCCTCATAAGGTTCTGAGGAACGGATGAGTGCCGACTAGTATTGTATCCGGGTCTTGGCGTCAGGAGTAGTCAGGTCTGACTTTAGACAAGGTATTGCCAAGTCTGGTGCAGGAGGAGTCCAAGGAACCCCACGTATATATACAGGGAATTCCGCTCTAGGTAGAGAGGTATCACAAGTACCCATAATATCACGGGTCCCCTGGCACACATTAGTAGCACAACTAAAATAGAGAGAAATGGACAAAGACATAAGCGTTCCGGATCAGGAAATAAAGAGGGGTAAACTTCAACAAGACCATACATCGAAAAACCCTCATAAACGTTATGATATTGTATATGAGGTATATATAAGGTGACCCCCTTTTTCCACTTTTTTCTGTGAGTTTCAGAACATTGTAAGAAATAAAAAAATCACTCTGAAAAGTTATTGCATTATAGGGGCCAGACGATAGCAACTCACGGCCAGAAATGCCAGACAGGCAGGACGTAGTAATGGGAGTCTATCGGTTTATGGTGACACTACATCAATACCCACCTCTACACATACACTTACACACACATCCTACTTCGCCACTACCCCCTTTTACACACACTTCCCTATACACACTTTGTTAGATCCACCATAGGGAGTGCTTCAACTATTTCAGTATTTTGAGCCTATACTGTCTAATCCTAACAATAGCTATTCTATTGTGCCATTCTATTGTACCATTCCATTGTGCCACTCCTCTACCACCATTGCAGGACGTAACAGGAAGGAATGTGATATCCCCGAGGTACCAGGATGGAAGGTGGAGAGTTTCTCCCTTGAACCTAACAACAGCCGGTTGACTAGGCGACGCCGTTGTCAACTATCAAGTAGCCCGGTTCTTCCCTCTGGAGGACCATCGGCTAATAAACATAGTAAGCAGAATACATAAAGTAGCAACAAGAATCTAGCACACTTTCCTCTATCCCAAAGCTTATTTAGTATCCCAATTTTAATATCTAGTTATTTGAAGGCCACTTTACTGGATGTTACAATATTATGGGTTCTGGGGCTTTAGCCTGTATTCACAAAAGATCAAAGCTTCTAATGGTTTGTCAATTGAAGGGATCTTTTTAGGAAAAACAACCTAATGGTATTCTGGATATACTGTCGCGTACCCTTGATAGGAACTCTCCATGTCATTGTTGTAAAGGTTATGGATGGTTGTATAGAGATAGATCGGTAGCTATTGAGACATGCATTTAGAGATACTAGTAATACATTGATAAGTGGAAAGGTAAATACATATGTGGGTATATAGAGAGAAAGTTATGTACATAGAGAAAGTACACAAGGTGATACACACTAGATTGTAGACTATAGACTGTGCTGGATAATGGTGACACTTCTCTCAACGAAAAGAAAGCAGTTCTCGGAGCGGAACAGAGTAGCGGTCTCCAAATGTTGGCAGAGAAAAAAGCAGCTTTTTACCAGAATGGAAAGTGAATTGTCTTTTTACTTCGAGGAGTTCGTCGTGCCATCAGGGGTATCTGTGATGCACAGAAATATCTGAGCTTAAATAATGGAGCCCTTATTTTTAGAACTGCACTAACTTTTCCCTGAACCCACCGATCCCTCTGACAAATGACAATGATGAATACCAAAGGGTGGGTAATGTCCCCACGAAATACTATACTGTACTCAAGTGTACTACTCTCAACTGTACTCAAGTGTACTTTCAACTGTACTCAACTGTACTGCTCTCAATACTGTACTCTACGGTACTGTACACCTATTTTACATCACCAAGCTCACTACCTCCCACAACCACACCAAAACTCGCTCATATGGTCTTCCTATCACGGCACATCCTTGTTGGGGCACTGAAGTTCTTTTGAGTGCCCGATAAAGGGGATGTTATTCACAGTCGAGTAGATTCCAGGTCTAACACTAGAAGGGGAGGCAGTGCTGATGCGGTAATGTAGTAGTGAGCGGTATAATAGGCGAATCGTGCGAAACAACAGATTACGGACAATCAGCAACTAGACAGAGATACAGTGTTTTTCGAAACTATTCAAATGAGCGCAGCAAAATGTTCAAACCGCACTAGCAAGATTAAACAAACTGATAAGTCAAAAAGTTTTGTACTTATGACTTAAAAAATGCTAAGGATCAAGGACTTGAAATAAGCGGCTCATGTGAAGTCTTAATTCAATATTCAAAACAGTAATTTTTTGTATTTTTGGTTTCTTTAATATTGCTAGTATGGTTTGAATTGTTTTATGGCACGGGTTTGAATAGTTTCGAAAATCACTGTAATTGAACAGTTCGTTTGATTCAGACAATTGGGTAATTAAACGATTAGGTAGTTAGATAATTAGGCAATTAGACATAAAAGAAAATTTAGACAATAGACCGATTCGATCTACAGACCATCAACCCAAGCCAAAGATCAAACATAGTACACCAGTATAAGTCATTGAATTCCAAGACTCAGAATGACTTGGAATGAAGCTAGATTACTATGATTCATGGTTAGATGACTCACTATGACTAATTAGTGGATATTCCTATTGCTATTGATGAGGAGATGCATGCATTCTGCAGAGTTACCCCGTCTCATGAAACACGAGGAGCGTCCCTTCTGACTATAAATACACATCCACTTCCCCTTCCATAATATTTCTTTCCTCATCACTTGACTGTTTCATCTTCTGAATACACACAAGACAGAAACACAAACAAGAACAATTGAGGGATTATTATTGATTGACTACTGATTGACTATTCATAACTCACTTGATCATGAAGTTGGCAGAGGCGCTTAGATTAAAGGAGGACCTTGCAATCCAGATCCTGCAGCTGCCAAGAAAAATACAGCAGGAGATGTTGGTGGAGGAGGACAAAGAGACCACGAACGACGTGTATTCGCTCCTAAAGGGCTACGACTCTACCTCGGACCGGTTGCTCCGATTGAACATGGCCATCAACAAAGCAAACAGGGAAAAACGGTCACATTCCCTTCGTATTACAACATTAAGGACTTCTTGGCCGTAGGAGACTCCGCCACGAAACACCGTGTCCGACAAGGTACACTTGCCAACTAAAATGGTCAAATAAGCCTTGGTCGAAAGAGAGAGGCTCACGTCTGATATAAGCGGATACAAGTCTTTTCAATCACGGGCACAGATCCTGCCCAGATTCAACACCAACAACATAAAACAAAAGTCCAACCTCGGTGCGTCAAAGCTCCGAAAGAGAGACGATGCCATGTCCAAGTACTTTGTTGACGGACTCACGGATCCAGGAGAACAACTGGCTCGTGGAATTTGACTCAAGTAGTTTTGGCTTGATGGGCTATTGATTAGTCTATTAAACATGACTTGATTGGGGACTATAGATTATTCCATCAGTCCATCAAACATTACTCGGTTGGGAACTATAGATTAGTCCATTGAACATTACTCGATTACATTACTCGGTCGCAATCGGCCGAGCTGTTACTTTCTGGTAGCTTTGTTTCGATTCTCCTCCCAAGGCACTGCGATTTAATGATGCCCCAGGCGCTTTTTTGATCGGTGCTCTCTATTGAAAGAACTTTACAACATCCAGTCATCAATTTTCATTCTTGCCTAGCCTTGAAAGCACACCAGTACACTATTACGAATTATTACCAGGAGAAGGTAAGAAGCCAAGCGAGGGAGGGCTTGAACAATAACACATTAATACATTACTAACTAATCTAGTCACTTCCAACGTGACTCCACTGTATGGACTCTTGCAAATGCACCAACTGAAACAATCCACTACTGATTTTCTATCCACCACTGCTTTTCTATCCACCACTGCTTTTCTATCCACTACTGCTTTTGTATCCACCACTGATTTTCTATCCACTACTGATCTTGTTTTCTTGTTCTGTACACACGTACAACTGCAGCACTTCCAAAAATGCACCACTCAAAAATTGTCAAATTTAAAATAAACCACAGTGAAGTCTGGAATTCCAGGATGCCAACCAATCCAATCTTCTTTTTCTGCGATGAAAATTGGTCGTTTGTGTTGGGCCTTTTTCTACTGAGGTAGCCGGGTGTACGGGTGTTGTTTGTTGGCAGTCCCCGGTTTACCCCAGTTCCGGCCACCCTAATCAACCGTGTTACCTGACCTTAACTGAAGTTTAGATCCATCCCCGAATAGGAATTAGACCGATTAAGGAATGCACCTAGACTACCGTGGATATTAGCATAAAAAAACTGTTGGAGGTGCAGTGGGTTATTTTCAGTTGGCCTATCCAGCAGCTTGCTAAGTCATTGCTGGTAAACTCACATTACGCTGGTGCTCTGTGTCATTATGACGAAGAAAATGGCTTTCTGGAATGGTCATTGTTAGATCAACGGCGTTGGCTTCATGCTTCCTCTATGGGTAGTGCCCTGCCCATAATCTCCATTTATCCTATTCTACACCCGAAAGGTTCCAAATATAAACGTATATATAGGAAAATTAAGATGACCATCTTTACGAAGTAGCGGCAGGATTTTAACTTCATTCACTTGAACGTAATATTTCCATTGTGTGTTTATTAATAATGGGAGGTACTGCTACTGGAGTGCCTGCAACCATTTCGCAGCAATAAATCATAGGGCAGCATTAACAGAGCACTCCAAGCAACCACCCATAGCCCAAACCCAGCATTATTCCTGCCACACCCAATCCCTATAAATACTCTTATTTCCAGTAGCTCAAAACGTTTTTTTAGGCCTTAGAAAAAGTCAGCCATTCCGATTTCGGCTTTCTGACGCTTGGTGGTCTTCACTTCTGCAGTGGTGATGGTAGGCTCGGTGCAGGAGCCATGGATAAGTAGTGGCCCGCGCTCCGCCCACCATTTCCTGATAACCATAGCCACTCCACCTGCCCAACACCACATAGATCCAGTGCCCAAAGCAGAGCAGCTCCAAGGGATATATAAATACAGACAAGCACTCTTTTCCTCTAAGCCCCATATCTTCTCCACCCTTTCGTGTGCATGAACACAGCATAACACCCATTCTTCCCCACACCAGTCGAACACATCCAGATCCAAATGTCGTTGGACGAAATCTCCATCGGCAACGAACTCAAAGACGCATTCAAACCCACCAGCAAATGGATCGCCAACGGCATCAACTGGCTCTCAGATTTGGAGGATTTCTACAAGGAGAGAGCTGCTCTTGAGAAGGACTATGCGGCCAAGCTCCGAGAATTGACCAAACGCCATTTCGACAAGAAGGCCAAGTCTTCGTCGCACTTATCGGTGGGAGACGAACCGCAGATTACCCCGGGATCACTAGAAAGTGCCTCAGTGGTACTCTGGAACGAGGTCTTGACCCAGACCGAAGCCATTGCGCAGGAACGGGACCACTTTTCGCTGGAGATCCAAACCAAGATCTGTACCAACCTCAATGCGTTGCAGATCAAGCTGAATAAGATCACTTCAAGAATTGCAGGTATCAACGACTTTTTGGTATCGGAGAAAAAGGCGCTGGATGAAGAGGTGGCCAAGGCCAAGAAGGCCTATGACCATACGTGCCAGGCCACGGAAAGTGCCCGGCAAAAGACCGAGAAGTCAACCAGCGAGAAAACCGCCCATAGGTTGGAGGAAAAGAAGGTCGACATGAACAACCACAAGAACGACTACCTCATCAAGTTGAGCACTGCCAATCGCTTAAAGGACAAGTACTATTTCCAGGACTTGCCCGAATTGCTCGACTACTTCCAGGACTTGAACGAGTGCCGCGTGGGGATCTTGAACAAGTTGCTCAAGAACGCCTCCATCATTGAGCGGAACTCCAATGATAAAGTTAAGGACTTGTTGCATACTATTGACTCCACCATTGACCAGAATAACCCCAAATTAGACACGGCCATGTTCATCAAACACAATGCAGTGGCATGGAAGGAGCCCCAGGACTTTTGCTTTATTCCTTGTGATTTCTGGCACGACGACGAGTCGTTAGTCACCAAAGAACCTGAACTCACGGAGTTGAAGAGACGCTTGAACTCCACCTTGAACTCATATGCAGTGCAGAAGGACTCTACTCTTGCAGCCAAAGAGAAGTTGGAGGAGGTGGCTCAACAGAGGAAAGTCAGCGACGAGTCTCTTACGCTTAAGTTCGACTCTAAGCTTGATGCCACGCTTATGTTGTTGCAGAAGTTCATGAAGGAAGATTCAGCCCGGGTCAAGAGTGAGGTGGAGATTGAAATCATCCAAAACTTCGCTGGCGACCAGGACTTGACCTACCATGAAGTACGCAAGGAGAAGAAGTCTAAGTTTGGTTTCCTCAAGAGCAGCAAGAAGACTACCGAGCCTGAGCAGCACCATGATGCTCAGTCCATACATACAGTGACCAGCAACATCACCAGCAACTCGCAGGGAACCAAACTAGGAGGAATCTTCAGTTTACGGAGAAGTAAAACTGGAGCCTCTACAAATACCCAGTCTTCAGGCGCAGGTGCCGTGGCATTATACCCATACGAAGCAGCCGGAGACGATGAGACAACTATAAAACAACAGGAGGAGTTGGAGGTTGTGCAGGAAGATGACGGTTCCGGATGGACCATGGTGCGTGGAGCATCAGGTGAAGGTCTAGTGCCCACCAGTTACCTACAAATGCATGAACCAGCCAGTGGAGGGAAGAAAAAAGGCCCTTCGGTTGCACCCAAGAGAGGAGCACGCAAGGTGCAGTATGTGGAGGCCCTATACGACTACACCGCAGGCGAAGACAATGAATTGAGTTTGCAAGTGGGAGACCGGGTGATCTTGACGCAAGACGACACGGACGGAAGTGGATGGAGCGAAGGAGAGTTGAATGGAGCAAAAGGCATGTTCCCCACGGCATACGTGCGGAAAATCTAAGTGAAACAGCTACATATAAATATCGTTAGTTATTTATAAGAGAAATACCAAATTAAGTATTTGTCAAAGTATTCGCTAGAAGCATGACGGGAGGAATGCACCGGCCCAGTACACTAAAAACACAAGAAAGGCATCCCCGGGGGAAAGATGGAGGTTTTTGAAGAAGAGCAGAGGCACGTTTAGTATTCACCTGGGATCTCGAAAACAACCTTCTTACCGGTCAACTTACCGTACAATTGGGAGAAAGACTCCAACTTGTAGTCGACAGCAGAGGAGTCCTTGGAGTCCAACAACACCTTTTGGATCTTCTCACCACCAACCAAGTATCTGACTCTCTTACCAACAATCTCAGTTGGGAAGACCATGTCCTCCAAGATTTTGTCGTGGACAGCGGTCAAAGTTCTGGATTGAGGTCTCTTTTGTTGCAACTTGGACTTTCTGGCTGGCTTAGGCAAGATTCTTCTCTCGGCCAAGAACACAACGTGTCTGTCAGGGAACTTCTTCTCCAACTCTCTGGTCAATCTGGTTTGGACCTTTCTGTAAGCAAGGACAGATGGAACTGGCACAAAGATGGCCAAGGCCTTCTTACCTCCGTTGACATCGAACTCCTTGATGGACTTGAATTGCAAAGGTCTCAACTCGGCCTTCAAGTCGGATTGTCCCTCCAAGTCAATGAAAGCTTGGGCAACTTGCAACTCCAATTCAGTTGGGTTCTCTGACAAGATCTTGTTGGCGGCAGACATGATGGATGATTGTCGATGTGTGTTGAAGAAGGAAAATTTTTAGGAGGGTTTTTTTTTTGATGGTGCGAATGCCAAAGTGAAAAAACGACTGGGCCTGCACACGCGGCCCGCGGCCTTAGTCCAGTGCGCTGCGAGGGAATTGGGTGCTAGTGCCTGGTGCGCGTACACTGCGGTGCGGCCCTCTGTTCTTAGAGGCGCACGTGACCCGTGTGACTGTTTCCATTCACCACTCCAAAGTGCCAGTCACTTCATACATCTACGTGAATGAAGATATGGTCTATATAGTGCTATAAAATTATATGTTTTGCAATTGGCAATAGAGATGTCATTTTACTAAATAATTTTCCTCAGGGGTTGGATCCACCATAGGTAGTGCTCGACGTATTGAGGTATTATGAAGCCTCTGTCTGATAGTACTTCGTATAATGACGGGCATTGCAAAATCAGTATCACGCCCATCATGGTATTTCGTACAATGATATCTGGAACATTTTTAGTTGTAGCCGAGCGTTTTTCGAATGCTACACTTGTCTCAAAGTTATATAAGCCGTTTCGCTTCCTCCTTTTGCGGTGGACAGTGAACAGAGAACCTGACTCAACCGGAATCTAAAAAATAATAGTCAGATGAGTTCATTTTCTACATGGCCACCAATAATGTAGAGTAGTAGAGATACCGAAGGAGTATAGGCCCGGATTCAAACCCAACTAGTGGTGTTGAAGTCAACATTCTTTGGTGGATCTGGTAGCGAATCACTGATGCAGCAGTCTCATTTCTATATACTACTTGTATATTGTGCGATCCTCTGCTACTCTGATCCACAGTAAGATTTCTGGTGTGAGTCCCAATCAATTACTAGTATCGCTTCATTCTTAATTCATCTAGACTAACAGTACTTCATATAAACCAGGGGCATGTAGCAGTATATAGAGTAGACGAGAATGCGTAGAATGAGCGCAGAAGTGCAGAGACCAGCCTTTCTCACTGAGGAGATCTATATGAAGCAGCTAGCAGGTTTTGGAAGAACAGAAGAGGGAAGCAAAGATGAAAAAGACTAAAACTCCACGAATTTCTCTATGGTTAAAACAGGCACCTCTTGTTTGGAACAAAGTGATTTCTGAAACCGTCAGTAGGGCTTCAGTATGAGCCGGAGCAGAGTGAGCTCTTGAGTCAGTGCGACTTCAGTGAGCGAGCCTTCGGTGCATATGCCATCCCGATCTTGCCATGTAACTAGCCTTTCCAAGAAATAGTCACTAGTACCAACACTATATCCTGTACATTCTAAATTCGTTTAGTACTGGCATTCTCTGGAACATGCTCTGGACGATTTTGTGTAATCAGAAGAAAAAACCTACAGATCAAACCATCACTGACTCACGTCGTAATGAACCCATCTCCAACTCCACAGAGGATGAACAGTTTACACACCTAGTTGCTGCGACCAGGGGGACGAGTCAAAGGACCACTTTATGGTTAACACATTTGAATTCACTTTAACACATTCAAATTCACTTTGAATTTTTAGTATGTTCAGACTCTTAAATGTAAAGGTATTTCGTCCAAAATCTGGTGAAAGTGTATGTTGGAAAAAGGCCTTCTGAACAAACTGTTTTTGCTACGGAATGGTGCTTTCGCAGTGACTTCACCAACTGATCTCTCCAAAGGGAACTATAAATTTGGAAATGCAAGTAAAAACGAAATCAAAGGAATATTCTGAAACACGCCTGAAACAACTTGCCTCTTTCGTAATTTGGCCGAAACTCAAGGTGTGTGTGAACAACTACTCCAATCCACAGTAATTTCCCTGTGCCTGCGCTGGCCACTGCTGAGCAAATACATTGCAGACATCGCAGACATGGCCGACATCGCAGACAACGCAGACATCGCAGACAATGCAGAGCCATCGCCGACTTCGCAACGGAGACCTCACCCAATCCTACACCCACCTAACCTCCTCTATTTTCCACTCGCAGTAAATTCCAATACAAGTAAATTCCAATACCAGTAAATTCCAATACCAGTATATCCAGCACCAATACCAACTTCCCTCCACCATTCTACTATAATCACTCGATTGCTGTAGATGGTTGCTGTAGATTGTGACGTTTTCTGCCCGGGGTTTCCGCCTACATATAACGCCCCTATATCGGGGCTCGCGGTGGTCGCTCCTCTCCACATGTCGCTCGCCCGGAACTGGCTCACGTCTTCCCTCCCACGCCTTCTGCTCTGCACCAACCTCAACGCCGTACGCTTTTTCTCCATGGCTCCTCCCATAGAAAACGCAAAAAAACTCGCTGCCTACAAGGCGGTCGACGAAAACCTCCCCAAGGACGCCAAGGTGGTGGGTGTTGGCTCCGGAAGCACTGTGATTTACGTGGCTGAGCGGTTGGGCCAGCTCCAGAACAAAAGTCTGTTTGTGTGTATCCCCACGGGGTTCCAGCTGAAACAGCTTATTATAGACAATGGGCTCACCTTGGGCTCCATCGAACAGTTTCCTGAGGTGGACATCGCCTTTGATGGCACCGATGAGTGTGACGAAAACCTAAATTTGATCAAGGGCGGAGGTGCTTGTCTTTTCCAGGAGAAGTTGGTGGCGGTTGCTTCTCGCGCACTCATAGTGGTTGCGGACTACCGCAAGAAGTCCAAAGCCTTGGGCACCGAATGGACCCAGGGCGTGCCGGTGGAGATTGTGCCCAATGCCTATGCCAAGGTGACGTTGGATTTGCAGAAAATGGGCGCCCAGAAGGTGACCTTGAGACTGGGAGGCTCGGCCAAGGCCGGCCCGGTGGTCACCGACAACAACAACTTCTTGATCGATGCTCATTTTGGCGCCATCGCCGACCCGGAGGCTTTGCACTTGAAGATCAAGCTGTTGGTGGGTGTTGTGGAGACCGGGCTCTTCACCAAGTTGGCCAAAAAGGCATATTTCGGAGAAGAGACGGGCGAAGTGTCGGTTTGGGGCCAGTGAGACCTCCCATTTTTTCTATTTATCAATAAGTAGTTGAAACAATGCACAATAATACCAGGGTCTATCGGTCATTGAATGCACACGGCACTCGGCTAGTTTAAGCGAACATAATGGCTTTTTATTATGGACCTCACATCAGTCCATACAGGACACCACGCCGAAGACCATACAGCATAATAAGGCGCAGATACAGGAACCAGTAAAAAATAGTGTAATTCTATGTGTTATTAGGTTTTGAGCGGTGCTCTTTCATAACCAGTATGAGAGTCAGTAGCAGGTATTGACATCACCTTTGGCGTGGCTTTTTACTTCGAGTGGCTGGAGATCCAGTTCAAAGTCTCTCCCAATCCCGTACCATCAATAGCAATGGTGGGAATCACCGACCAGGTGTGCTGGCCACTAAGCGAGTTCATCTGGAAACGGTCGATCAACTCCTTGGGCTTGATGGCTCCAGCAACATCCTGCTTGTTGGCTAACACAATCAACAAACAGTTGGCCAACTCCTTATCGTTGATGACTCTCATCAACTCCTTCTTGGACTCGTCCAACCGGGCAATATCCGACGAGTCCACCACGTAGATAAGCGCATTCGTACCGGTGAAGTAGTGTCTCCACAAGGGACGGATTCTCTCTTGTCCACCACAGTCCCAGACGGCAAACGACACGTTTTTGTGCTTAACGGTCTCCACATTGAACCCCACAGTGGGCACGGTCTTGGAGGTCTTGCCAAGTTTCAATTTATACAAGATGGTGGTCTTACCAGCGTTATCAAGACCCAACATCAAGATTCTCATCTCCCTGTTCTTGAACAAGCGAGAAACAAGAATACCCATGGCGATAGTTTTGGAAAGCGGAAGGGCTGGGTTGCGGAAGAAAAAAACGAGAGAGAGGCCAGAGATGCCAAGGGTTATATAATAGGAGTCACAAAGGAAAAGTGTGAAACAATATCGGGGTCTGAAACAAGACAACTAACTTACGCAGTGCAAAAGAGAAGGGCGTGGGCGGCGAGACTCGAAACACTTGTGAAACCGTGGAGGGTAGTTTGACGAGTCCTGCGTGCACTCCGGCCTGCACCGCATCTCAACACGACGCACTCACCATTTCTGAGCATGTTATGGTGGGCTACATAAAAAAAGCTGCGCATGGCCACCACCGACGCTGCGAGGCAATGGTTATGAAGCGTAGGATGAGCCAGTTTCAGATCGGTTATATTGTGGTGAATCTGGCGAGAGTGTTTTGCAGAATGTCTTGGGTTGTAGCTGGGGGAAAACCGAAGCACTCCTGAAACACTCCTGGGACATCCCTGAAACACTATTTCCTGCGAAGGTACGCTGAAGGTTAAATCTCACGGTTTACCGAAGCCTAATGCCGAAGGCACATGAAGACTAAAACATCCCAGATCACAAGACAAATCAGACAATTAGATAAGCTCGATACACTGGCAAAATAGACAAGCTTCACAGGACAAATTCCACAATTGTACAAACTAGAATTTAGACAATTAACTCCAGTCTCTCATTCATGCCGCTACATATTACGTAAAACATCCACCGTGTGCGCATAGCTTTGTTCGGCACTGCCCTGGGCAGGAACTAGTGCACACCACAGCACGAAAAAGCGCACACACCCAGCAGAAAAAAGTCCATGAGAAAACAGTAGCCCAAAAGAAAAAAGTCATCCAGTAGAAAGAGCTAACCAGAACATGACAAATACATGACAAAACCTGAACTCATAGCGTGATAGAAAAGCCTATTTCCAGGATGAACCGATTTTAAACTGCATCTGGCGTAATGAGTGGATCAGGAGTGGGCCAGGAGTAACTCAATAATGGGTGGATCAGATCTGGAATCACCCCTGGAGATAAGCTTCACACTGAGAACAAGGCTTTGTGCGGGACAAGAGGCCCTAGCGCATTCTCCAGTGTGGTTCCATGCGCGTAGTCGCACTGCTAATTTATTCTTCTGTTATTCTCATTCTCGTTCTTAATCTCGTTCTTATTCTCATTCTCGTTCTTATTCTCGTTCTTATTCTCATTCTCATTCTCATTCTTATTCTCATTCTCATTCTCATTCTCATTTCCTGACCTGTCAACTTTCTCACCGACAACCATACTTTTCCTACCACCATGTTTTTTCTCACCTGCACCATACACTTTCCTCACCGACCGCAACTTTTTTCTTCACTGCTTCACTTCTTCTTTCCCACTCCTTCACTCTTTCCCTACTTTCTCTTCCTTACTGAACTTACTTACTACTTTACAGTGTTTTTCAAATCTATTCAAATGAACGTGGCAAAATTGGCAAAATGTTCAAACCACACTAGCAAAATGAAACAAAGTGATATGTCAAAAAGGCTCGTACTTATGACTAAAAAAATGCTAAGGATCAAGGATTGGAAAGAAGCTGTTTATGTGAAGTCTCAATTAAATATTCAAAACAGTAACTTTCGAATTATTGGTTTGTTTAATTTTGCTGGCGTGGTTTGAATCTTTTTATTGTGCGGGGTTGAGTCGTTTTGAAAAACACTATACTACAGTATTTTTGAAAACTATTCAAACCAGTGCGATAAACAATTCAAACCACACTAGCAAATTAAACAAACCAATCCTTCAAAAAGTATAGTACCTCTTCAGTTCGGTTCGGTTCGGTTTTGAGCCGGTTTTGAGCCCTGACTAATATTGCAAGACTCCTAGATGTATTACCTATTAGACAATCATCCAGATTTAACATTTCAGAATCTTGAATTCTAATATAAGTTGGTGTGAACATTTGGTTTGAAAGATTGATCGAAAGGATACGAAACATTTTGCTGTGTTGGTTTGAATAGTTTCGAAAAACACTGTACCTTCATCCTCACTCAACTCTTGGAAGATGTCTATGCACATCTACAGCAATGTCTAAGTGCTCTGGGAATTCACTACCCATGAGTATGCTCCTTATCACTGTAGGCGTTATGAAACAGTAATCCTTATATTATGTGGTTCTTACCAATACTACATACTGATTCCGTGGTTCTATCCTACATCTCTACACTATAAAGTTTTCACTACCTACATCAGTGTTATAGCAGTATATGTGTACTAGCATGGAGTAAATTTTCTCTCACCCACGTCACCCACTTCCTCCCTCTTCGCCACTCATCATTTCACACTTCACTTCTCTCCTTCTTATCAACAATGGGAACAGATGCTATTGTGTTGTACTACTAACTACTGCGACCACCGCCAGTAAATCATAAAAATTAGTCTACTTAAAACATTCTTCAAGAAACAGGGAGTCTTTAAATGTATCAGGTCCGTATTATTGATCTGGAGCTATACTATCCGGTAGTACAAGCAGACAGTGGGTTATAGTATGTATAAGTATAAAAAACAGGTATAGTAAATGGGGAGTAAATGGGTAGTAAATGGGTAGTAAGTAGTAAGTGGGTAGTAAATGGGTAGTAAGTAGTAAGTGGGTAGTAAATGGGTATAAATGCATATAATGAATGGTTCAAAAGCACTGTCATAATGGTTCGGAACACTTTCCAAATGGTTGGTTAGGAGCACTGCTACAAACAATTATAAGCAGCTTCAGAGATCTTACATTATAAAGAGTTCCCCTACTCTTTCAAATCTTCCTGGGCATAAACAGCATATGATGTCGAGACTTCTTTGTCATATTTTTCTAGTCAATGGGACGAGACCCCTTGGATTCAGAATAAAATGTACGATGAGAAATGAACATCTTCTTTGACATCCGAAAACACTGTTAACCTCTATTTTTGAATGAAATGAGAGATGCTTTAGTACAACTTGATTTCTTGATGTTGGACTATCAATCCTTTTCTGCTCCCCACGTTCACTTCCCACTCTTGATCTTTTTCATGGACTCCACCCGTGCAATCACTCGCTCCAAAGAAAGCTTCACGTCACCCTTGGAGAAATGGTCCAAGTTGTAGTACTTGGGGGCCAATTCCACCAACCATTCCGGCTTGATGTTGGTCACGGTCCGGATGTAGTTCTTGGACGTCAACACGAACTCGTTGTAGATCACCCACTCATCCTCTTTAGCCAAAACCGTCAGCGGATGCACCAACACATCCTGATTGTCCTTAATGGTCAAGAAACCTTTGTTTCCACTCTTCTTCTTGGCCACTTGCATGAAGAATCCTGCGGCCAAAGCCTTGCGGATATTGTCCCAGTACTGGGGGTTCTCGAAGTCCGTGCTGTTGAGCTCCAAGTCATGTCTCTCCATGATCCGGCCCAATTGCGACCGCACGTTACGCGCCGAGAGCAACGACCGGTACGATAAGAAGTTGTCTCTGCACCACTGGTGCACTCCCACGTTGTAGGCGTCGTCGGAGTTGAAGCCCTCGTACACATTGAGCAACGTCAAGTGGTCTCCATCCGGGTGAGCAAAGGCCATCTTCATCTCATCGGCTCTCTTGCGGGCTGCTGCTGGCCTGACAAACACATTGGGCACGGATAGAAGGGCCACGATGGTCAAGATCTCTTCCGAGCACTTGAAGGCTGGCGACCCAATCAACATCACTGCCAACATGGGGTCTAAGGGGAAGATGGATGCGAGCCGTCCCAAGGCGGTCAAGTCTCCCTCATCACTGAGACATTGTAAGTAGTTGAGCTCCTCAAGGGCTCTCATCATGGTTTCTGGGGCCGGAGGGTCCATGAAGTCGAAATGCACCAAGTCGTCCACGCCCAACTTCTTCAATTCCAACACTGTAGATGCCAAGTTGCTCCGCAAGATCTCGGGGTACAGCTGTTCAATAAGCTCCTTTTTGAAAGCCTCTTCGGTGTAAAGACGGAAACACTTTCCGGGCCTCGTACGTCCTGCTCTACCTGCTCTTTGCTGGGCCGAGGCCTTGGAGATGGGAGACACCAATAAAGACTCAACCCGGATCCGGGGGTTGTAGACCTTTTGCTTCGAAAAACCAGGGTCAACCACGTAAACAATACCATCGATGGTCAACGAAGTCTCTGCAATATTGGTGGATACAATGACCTTTCTGCCGGGTCTTCCACCAGGCTTATGGTTTTCTGGAGCAGGCTCAAAGATTTTTTGTTGTTGGTTGGGAGGCAATGATCCGTACAACGGGTACACCTTGATTGGCCCACAGCCTTGTTCTCTAACAAGTTCGTCTCCCTCCAACTGGATCTTCCTGCATGCGTCCTCAATCTCTTCTTCACCGGTCAAAAACAAAAGCACATCTCCCTGGTCTTCAGTAGCGTGGATTTGCAACACGGTCCGGATAGCAGCGTCCAAGTAGTCCTTCTGGTACTCGGGGGTGTAGTAGATCTCCACCGGATGAGTACGGCCAGGCACAGCAAGTAAAGGAGCGCCATTGAAGTAGTTCTGGAACTTCTCTGCATCCAAGGTGGCAGACATAATGATAATCTTCAAGTCGGGTCTTCTTAGCGTGATCTGCTTAAGTAATCCCATAAGAATATCCGTGGCCAAGGTCCTTTCGTGCGCCTCATCCAAGATAATACACGAGTAGCGGGCTAAAGTATGGTCCTCCATGGCCTCTCTCAACAACATACCATCGGTCATGTACTTGAGGATGGTCTTTGGCGAGGTTTTGTTTTCAAACCGGATGGAGTAACCCACCTCGTCTCCGAGCTCCACGTCCATCTCATCTGCCACTCTCTTGGCCACCGACATAGCTGCCACTCTTCTGGGCTGCGTACAGGCGACCTGCGTTCCATGAAGGTGGGGCATATCGTCATAGAGCACAAACTGCGGGATCTGGGTTGTTTTTCCCGATCCGGTTTCTCCCACAAACACCATGATCTGGGTGCTCTGGAAAATCCTCAAGAACTCGTCTCTTTGCGCATGCACGGGCAAATCTCTTCTTGTTCTCAAGATATCCACATACTTCTGGCTAAACTTTCGTCCTGTGAAAGGGTTATTTTTGCTATCCTCCAATTTCTGCGCAATGGCAGCGGTCGTTTTGAACCTCTGCGCTGCGTTGAACTCTCCATCATCATGCACCTCCATCTTCGGAGGGGCCTCGTCATGGGCATGGGTCTTCATGCTTTCCTCTGCATTCTCGGCCACTGTCTCCGCCACGGAGTCCTGGAGCTTTTGCTTCTTGTACTTTTTCTTGTCTTCCTTGGCCATTGGTGAGGAAGATGTTGTGGGACGGAGATTTATCTCATCGCGTGCGTGTGTGCAGGCCACTGCCTCTACCATACTGGACTCCAGAAAACTCAAGATTGAAACAAAAAAAATATAGTAGTACTTTAGAAAGAAAGACGGAGATTTATTCTAGAGAATTAATAGGAGGTAATGGTTTGTATGGTTTGTATGTTTTGTGTATTCACTTGACCGTGTGATGAGAATTCCACCAGTGATGCTTGTCGCACACCATTTAATCATTCTTGAATTCCATAACTTGTCTTATTGTTTATTTTTAGTAAATCTTATTTGTGTTATTTGTAGTATGTCTTATTGTTTAGTTTTAGTAAATCTTATTTGTGTCATTTGTAGTATGTCTTATTTACATAATTTTAGTATGTTGGATTCTTCCCGTGACGTGAAGTACTGAGTTATCTTTATTCGTTGGAGGTTCCGCAAAGGAGTCTGAGCAGTTTATATAACTTCTCGAGAGAAGGGATGGCTGGTAGATGGCTAGTAAGAAGGGCTTAAACAAAGGTCATTGTTAGTAACAGGCAGAGAGGCTTCATAATACCTCAATAGCTAAAGCACCGTCTATGGTGGACCTGAATTGTCTTGTTTGTCTTGGTTGTCTTGGTTGTCTTGGTTGTCTTGGTTGTCTTGGTTGTCTTGGTTGTCTTGGTTGTCTTGGTTGTCTTGGTTGTCTTGGTTGTCTTGGTTGTCTTGGTTGTCTTGGTTGTCTTGGTTGTCTTGGTTGTCTTGTTTGTCTTGGTTGTCTTGGTTGTCTTGTTTGTCTTGTTTGTCTTACATTGGTCAGACCCACAATGCCTGCTCTTTCTCTGTGACTTCCTCTTACAACTTCTGACTACTTACTATACTACTGCCACACTCCCGTGAAAGCTCAATCAATATTCTAATGTGCTTTTTCTTCCGCATGCGGGAAGTCAACCCCTCTACTCTTACTCTTACCCTTACCACTGCCTTCTTTGATTGACTAATTTTTCTTACTACTTACCTTGGCAAAGCACCATTCGGCGCCTGCTTACACATACCACTTTGCCAATACATCTCTTAATCATTACACCATGTCTGCCTACTGTACCTCAGAATTGGTGCTTGTGAATACTGTTTTTTTAACTAATGCTTGGGCCCAAAGCCAGACTTTGAAAGTATATGAATCTAATATTCTGATTCAAGAGTGGGCTTCCCAAATGTCCAAGAATGTTCCGGCAACAGCCAAGTATTCAAACAAATTTAATATTTCTACTGTCTCAGATCCACTACAGAGGTATCAAAGTGAGATTTCTTGAGTTTCATCGAAAATCAAAAGCCTTAAAACCTATATGAAGGTTATAGTAACTCTAAAGTGTGGTCACGGATACAATGAACGTGTTCAATGATTATACGTAGTCATATGACTAGGTCCATGAACGCATATCAAATGTTCAATCTTTTTTGACGGAAAGTAGTTCAAATTCTATATAAAAGATGAGTCTTTCCATTTCTTTTACATAAAAAGATGAGTATTTCCATTTCATTTCATAAAAAGATGAGTATTTCCAATTTTTTCATAAAAAAGAACGGTAGTTAGAGATAAATTTGAAGGGGATTTAAGCGTCCCTATAGCCTATGGTTATAGTAATGGCCAAGAAGTAGCCGAAGTATACTCAAGAATCAGCACACGAAGAATCCTCAACTCTCATCTCTTTGGTGGTCTATAGTAATACTACAGAGCAAAGTCATGAATAGTGACGGTATAATTTACAGTGGCACCTTGGCGTATATTCTGTAGTAATAGGTTTTTGTTAGATTCTTGTTATAACATTTAGTACTAAGTTATCTGTATTCGTTGATGATTCCTCAAAAGGCGGAATCTATATAACTATTCAAGGAAAGACGGAGTAAAAATGGTCCTTGTATCAAGGTTTCATAATACCTCCATAGGTAGGTGTCTAGCCATGGTGGGTTTGACAGTTTTCGTGAGTGTATAGTATAGTGTTTCTATAATTTTTGTCTTGGCCTGTGAAAGTGTCAGTGGCAGGGAAGAACGCCGAAAAGGGTCTGAGGAAGACACTGAGTCTTCCAGCTCTCCTCGTAAAAGTGGAATAGTGTATTTAAACATATTCAAGAGAGTGCTAGAAAAATGAAGTGTAGGCAACAAAGTTCTAAAGAAGCCAACAGGTAGTAGTAGCTTGGTGTGGTGTAGCAAAATAATGAGTCTATAGTAAAAGTATAGTATAGTGTAGTGTAAATAGACTCCATAATATCCTGGTCTAACCATTTGTCCTGGTGTCTTCACTAGTTCTTATAGTAATAGTAGACTGGCAGAACAGATACTAATAACTGGTAGCCATACATTAGACCCAACACAACAAGACCCTACCAAGACCAACCAATGGGTACGATTACCTTCAAGTTGCACTATCAAGAGTGCCTATACTCTCCCAATGATGATCAGCTGGTTATAGTCCTCCCTCTCGGCCTCGATATCGTCGGTTGTTCTTAGGGTACGGTAGAAGCTCTCCACCACCTGGTGGTATCTGCCTAGTGTTTCCAGAAATTGAGCACCTGGAAGCCTTTCCTGGACAAGGCCCTGGAAAGTGCCTTACTAGTCCATACTATCTTATCATTTGTATCTGTACTAAGAGTTAGTTCTCAGTAATCTATTGTATCTTCACAGTCCATTTAATCGGCCGATTACGGTCGTATAACCATTAGCTTGGGGCTGAGCAGGATAATAAGCCGCATCGTATGTTGGTTGAGGGGTCTGCTTGAAAGGTACTCCGGAAGTTGCAGCTGTAGAATATGGAGGAATTGAACCTAGATTCCGGTCGGGTAGTGCTTGCATGGGAGGATTCGGTACATTATACTGAAGTTGTTCGGAACCTTGATACATGACTTGAGGATTATTCATGACTTGAAGGGGAACAGCATATGACCTTTCTTGGGATAATGATTGGAATTGTACAACAGACCCATATGGAGACTTGACTAGCTTCGACATGCTGCCATCTGGAGGATATTGTCCCTGGAAGGTAGGAGCTTGTTGCATGGGTAGGTGAAGTTGGTTACTAGGACCCATTCGGTTGGAAATCTTCACCCATCACTATTTTCACTGGCCCATGAACTTTGGTATTCTTTGCCGCCAATAGAGTCAATCGGTTCCAAGAAGTAAAGTGCATTAGCAACTTATATACATTCACATATTAGTGATGGTAGTAATAGCAGTCATCCACCGGCTCCGAGCGCAAAGTTTATTGTGAAGTGCCAATCTCCAATTCTGTTGGCGATATAACTTTCTATAAAGCCACATATGTGTGGTCCCTCGAAGAGTGCTCACTGAGCCAAAGAAAGACGCCCTTGGGGTAACACAACTGACCTCAGAACAAAGTTACTGATATCTCTGTCTCGCGTGGAAACCATGCCGTAGTCGAGATAGTGGCAGTTTCTCCTAAGGAATTTACAGAAGTGGATCAAATCAACTCAAAGGCCTTAGTCCTTTTTTCAGGCAGGAGCCAGCCCGGGAAACGGTGCTTCTGTGCCTTCTCGTATGAGCAGAAAGAGTGTATTTGGCATTGTTTCTGACTGCAATATCAATCTGACTGGGACCTACAAGCCCAAGGGCTCCCTATGGATTGCTTATTAAGGTCTCCTAGATGCTGTTATTTATTATTTAATGTGGTGTAGTAGTGTAGTGTAGTCAAACAGTACTATAGTATAGTGCGTACAGTAGTATGTCACAGTATAGTGCGTACAGTAGCATGTCACAGTATAGTGTATAGTGCGTAGCATAGCACGGTACAGTGCAAGAGATTATAGTGAGTGTAGATTTGTGCTAATTTTAGAAAGACAGAGGTTACTGCGGCTAAGACCTCGGATTACTCGGTGCGCTGGTGGAAGTGCAGTGCACCAGACAACTCCAAGTGGTTTGAAGTAGTTTCAGTTTTAAGTAGTTTCACGTGAGTCTAGGGAAGTCCAGGCGAGTCTCAGGCCAGTATGATTTATGTGAAAGTTTTGTTTAGTATTATGTGATAGTTTTCTTATGTGATAGTTTTCTTATCTGATAGTTTTCTTATCTGATAGTTTTCTTATGTGATAGTTTTCTTATGTGATAGTTTTGTTTAATATGAATTACGTGATAGTTTTGCTTAAATGTCAGGGTGATTTACTTTTAAATCTGTTCAAATGTTGGGGTGACTGCCTGCAGTCCGGCTACGATTTCTATAGCAACAGAATAGTGGAATATTAGTCATAGAAAAGACAACTACTACATGCAAGTCCGATGTCGATAACAGAGTGCGCACGTGTTGCATTCCTCCATTACCCCGCGGCACACGCTCGTAACGCTGCACCAGCACCGCCTGCACCAGTATATATTTGCGGGAGTTATGAGCCCGCGCTCCCCAGAGCTAAGTGCACTGAGGAAGTCCGTCCATTACCGAAATGAGGAGTTCATAGAAACACTAGTAAACATGCAGGATTACTATACGGTTGGCTGATCCAGTTTCCAGTTTCCAGTGTTCCAGTGTTCCAGTGTTCCAGTCCAGTAGTAGTTTCCAGATTCCAGCCTCAAAATGGTTGAGTGTTCTGCCGATCACCGACTCGGCAAGTGCGCCCAAATCTATAGTGCGCTCAACTAGCACGCCCAAATCCATTCTATTGTGCGCTCAAGAGACATAGACAGCCATGAAACAAGCACCGCCAAAAAACACCACCTGCGGCAGAAGCACCACTCTTTATACACTTTACGAATTTGCTATCGCCACAAAAACTTTTCTGTTTGTGTCGGATCACAGGGTCCCCCACGTTTCATATGTATTTCCCCCACTCTGGTCTCTCTTTCTAGACTGCTCTGCCAAGGGCCCTGGACGCGGCCCGCCGTGCGTTGCATCGAGCCGCGACACTTTTTTCGCTTCATTCTTTCTTTTTCTCCGCCTGTGCGAAGTCGCATCATCTGTTACACGCTCCCCCACCAGAACCACCCACGCTTTTCTTCTCCCTCCTCTGTCTTCGTCCACGCTGATGTCTTTTGGAAAATCTCTCTACGAAGCGGCGGTTGTGGCTTCGGCTGCAGGCTCAGTTGCTGGCCGCTCGCTTAACGTCTTGCTACACGATGCCTCCTCGTGGTATACCAGTTCCTTCATATCCAGTCTGCTCAAGGCTCATGATCCCAACACCAAGATGTGGGACTCGCTACAGAATGCCGCCCAAAGGGGCCGTGCAGGTGTAAAGGTCCAGACGCCACCATTTCTGGGTGTTCAAAACGGACCCCAAACCGGCATTCAAAACGGGCTCCAAAACGTGGGGCTCAACGCCCTGGGGCCAAAACCTTTGGGCTCTGTTATACAGACTCGCCACTACGCCACCAAGACCGTGTTTGTGGAGGACCAGGTGAAACACAAGAAGAAGAAATCCAAGGCCAAGTTGAAGCCCAAGACTATTGGCGTGAAGGATAGCCCTGAATTTGTCATGTCGCTGAGTGTGGTTCCCACCACCCGGTTGGCCAGAATCTTCCACTACGGCTCGTTAGCCGCTGGGATGGGCCTCAGTGCTGCTTCCCATGGCCTCAAACAATATGCGCTGGGTAACAAGAGTGATATTTCTCTCAAAAGTCTTTTTCTTAGTCCGTCCAATATCGAGCGCATGGCTCGCAAGTTCTCGCAAATGAGAGGCGCTGCTTTGAAAGTGGGCCAGATGCTTTCTTTCCAAGACCTGTCGCTTTTGCCTGCTGAGATCCAGCAGATCTTGTTGCGTGTGCAGAACCTGGCCCACTACATGCCGCTCCTGCAGTTGGAGAAGGTGATGCTGGCCGAGTTAGGCCTGGAATGGCGCTCTCGCAACTACACGCTGTTCCAGGACGTCCCTTTTGCTGCTGCTTCCATTGGCCAGGTGCACGACGCTGTGACTGAGAATTTGACTCCTGTGGTGGTCAAGGTGCAATACCCTGGTGTTGCAGACTCCATCGACTCTGACTTGAACAACCTTCTTTTGCTCTTGACTGCCCTGTCCATTTTACCCCCAGGTCTCTTCCTCGATAAAACAATAGCAAATGCGCGTGTGGAGCTTAAATGGGAGTGTGACTATATCCGGGAGGCCCAGAACTTGATCCGGTTCCGGGAGTTGTTGAAAGACGACCCGGTGTTCGAAGTACCTCGTGTCATTCACAACATGTGTGGAGAGCACGTCTTGACCATGGAGAAAATGAAAGGTACGGAGATTGTCAAGGGCGACTGGGATCAGGAAACAAAGAACTGGATCGCCACCAATATCATGCGCCTTTGCTTGAAGGAGCTCAAAGAATTCAAGTTCATGCAAACGGACCCCAACTGGGCCAACTTCTTATACAATAACGACACAAAAAAAATCGAGCTTCTTGACTTTGGTGCTGCTCGTGACTTCAACGATACCTTTGTTGACAACTACGTGGAGGTGTTGCGTGCAGCAGTGAGAGGCGACCGCAAGGCTGTGGAAAATTACTCTAAGATCTTGGGCTACTTGACGGGCTTGGAGTCGCCTCTGATGACCAAGGCTCATGTGGACCTGGTGATGGTGTTGGGAGAGGCGTTCGTGCCCAACGAACACTCCAAGCTCTTTTCTTTCAGCAAACAAACAATCACCGACCGTGTGCGTGACAACATCGGCTTGATGTTAAACCAGCGGTTGTCGCCGCCTCCCGAGGAAACTTACTCGTTGCACCGCAAGTTGAGCGGAGTCTTCTTGTTGTGTGCCAAGCTCGGGGCCTCAGTGCCATGCGCCCAGCTCTTCAAGGATATTGTGGGCTACGGAGACGAGGAGTAGGTTAAGAGTGACACCAACCAAGAAGACTAATAATTCCAAAATGCCTTTCTTCTTGGCCCTCGCCGCAGAGGGTTGGGCAACTAACGATTGAAACGCTTATGAGGCGCGTGTCGCCCGTATAATAGAACGAATAATGACTGACTGTAGCATTCAAGTATGTGAAGGTGAAGGCGAATCAGATGAACTACGAAAAACTCAAAATCGTAAATCTTCAAAGATTAGTCTAGATGGCGTATGATGCATCTGCCTGGTCACGTGACATGTACACTCACATTCTCGTCTACTACTCATTCCCGAACATGGCTCTACCCAATGAAAACACTAGCCTTCTCGACTGCGAGGTTCGGGAAACCCCGCTCATGCGGGCACGGCAGTTGGCAAAACTGAGTTCCGTGATCTTGGCCCATTCCGGCAAGAAAGTGTCTCGCAGCGACTCATTCTTCAACACCGAGTTCGAGAGCTTCAATGATAGTACCATTCTCGACTCCGACTCCGACTCCTCCTGCAGAGCACAGGAGCCCGCAACTCTAGCACAAAGAGTGCAAAAATACAAGCATGAAATGAAGACTGTTTTGGACGGCCAAGTCACTCGCAACGTATTGAAGTGTGCCGTGGCCTACTTGATAGCATCCTTAGGGGTGTATTACTCGCCGTTTAGTGCCTTTTTAGGAAACACCGACTCAAAACACGTGGCTGCTACAACGGCAGTTTATTTTCATCCAGCAAGGACAAAAGGTTCCATGCACCAGCTGGTATTGTTTGTCCTTCTATCATTACTGTTCACCTTCAGCCTCTCGTTAGCGTGCAGGACGGTGTCAAGCTACTACTTCAATGTGGGCGAGGATGAGGTTTCTTATACGATCGACCTTGTGGTATCGTCGATAGGCTTGGGGGTCATTGCCTTTATGAAACAGAAGGTCAATAGAGATACGTTCAATACGGCATGTTCATTGGCATCCATCTCGTTAGTCACGTGCATCGTCAAAGAAGGTTCATTGAACTCCAATACTATTCCCATGATGCGATTATTCTCCACGTCTCGCGTGGTGATCACCGGGGCCATGGTATCGGTGGTGATCTGTTATGTGTTGTGGCCCAAAAGTGCCGTGAACCAGCTACGTCATTCGCTCAACGACTCCTTCAACATCATGTCGTCGCTAGTTTCCGTGGTGACCCATCGGTTCCTTCATGGCGAGAAGATCTCGGCCAAAGATAGTACAGTCTTTGCTCTGCTCCGCAAGAAGAGTGCTGATTTGACCAAGAACTTGGAGGAGGCCCGATACGAGCTTTTCTTGGTGGGCAAAGAGCATGAGTACGCCCTGTACTGCGATATAGTGGATGCAACCAACTCCTTGATGGAGCACTTACATGCTTTGCGATCTTCGTGTGAAATGCAGGGCCAGGTTCTTCGGGAGGACAATATTGAGCCACCACACGACTCAACCTGCGAGCTGGACTCCAGGAGTGTGAATACACGTGACAGCCGCCAACAAGTGGTAGTTTCGGAGCTGGTGGAGAACTTGGGTTCTCTATCATTCCAGGATTCAGGCCAGGAAACGGAGGTTGACTACCATGCAGTGTACTCCACCCAGCTCTTCGACTTGTTCGTGTACTACTTGGCTCCGTCCGTCAAGTCGCTAGTGTTTACTGTGAAGGAGGTGATGGCTCAGGTACCTTTTGAGAAGACGTTTGTCAATGATGTCAACCAGAGTTTTTTTGCCAAGTCGTCCAATTACCAGAACTCATTACACAAGGCAATTGAATTATTTGAAACGAAACAGGTGCAGTCTTTCGACAAGCTTTACTCTCAAAAGATATTCGAAACGAACTCGCTTGATTTCAAAACTGACCAGGAGGAAGTTACTGCGTGTTGTGGAAACTTTACTTCTTTGATGGCTCTTTACGGCCGGCAGTTGATCCGGTTCTTGCAACTTACAGAGGAGTTTGAGATTGTGGCTAAGGAACACTCTAGATCGTGGAAATGGTTGAAGTTCTGGTGCTCCGCACCCACTGATTCCAGCAAGAGAAATGCCCGGCTTGAAGCCAGTTTTGTAGATGCTTTGCATGAGCTTAAGCTTCAGTTGAGACCGCTTTCGACCCTGGACCCTGGACTCCCCAGAACAGTCCAAAAGGAAAGTCTCAGACTTAAGCTCTGGCGTTTTTTGAGTGTTTTTGAACGCACGGACGTGCAATTTGGTATCCGCGTTGGTGTGGGTGCCTTCTGTATCTCAGTGTTTGCATTTCTACCCCAAACAAAGAGCTTTTTCGTTGACCATAGGCTCGAATGGACGTTGGCGATTTACTGTATCATGATGAGCAAGTCGCTTGGAGCCACTAATATGACGGTGAAATGGCGGTTTTTGGGCACGTTTCTCGGTTCGTTTTTGGCCTACATTGCTTGGCTTATATCCGATGCGAACGCCATTGTTTTGGCCTCCACGGGTTTCCTTCTTTCGTTGCCGTGTTTCTACATTATCATTTACTGGAAGAGCAGTAATGCCTATGGCCGGTTCATTTTGCTTGCCTACAACTTGACGGCCCTTTATTCTTACAGTATGGCCCTGAACGACTCCGAAGACGGAAAAGAAGGTGGAGACAGACCTATAGTGGGCGAAATCGCGGTGCACCGGTTTCTTTCAGTTTCCATCGGAATCATATGGGCCTTGGTGGTGGCAAATGTTTTCCTCCGCAACAGTGCACGGTCCCGGTTGAAGTCAGGGCTCACAATCTTATGGCTTCGAATGGGAGTAGTGTGGAATAGCGATCCTATGGACTACAAAAATTCCAGTGAAGGGTGTCGTCTCACAGGCTTGAAGGATTATAGTGAAACCCGCAAACTCTTGATCGAGTGTCAGGCACTATGCAAACAGGCACCTCTTGAGTTCCGGCTCAAGGGAAAATTTCCGACGGATATTTACGAGAAGCTCTTGAAGAGCACGTCGTCCATCTTGGATGCGTTTCTGAATCTCCAGTTAATGATCGAAGTGGACCCTGCTCTTGTGCCAAACGAAGAGTATGTGTTGAAGTACATTGAAAGCGAGCGAGAGGAGCTCGAGCAACGTATCTTCCTAACGTTCTACATGATCGCAAGTGCCATAGCGCTCGGGTTTCCTCTACCCACCAAACCAGCCTCCACAGAACATGCCAAAGATCGGCTCCTCTTGAAATTATCGGAGTTTCGCACGCAGACCAGTGCGTCTAAGGTGGACTTGACTAATGAAGACTACGTGTTGCTCTACTCGTATTTGTTGGTGACATCCACCATCACCAAGGAGTTGGATACGATTTTCTTGAGAATCAAGGATCTTTTGGGGAACGTTTCGGAAGATTTGTTCTGGCTAGCATAGGACTGAGTACAAGTTGGAGATCTCAGATTCAAGACGGACAATAATTGAAGCGGACAATACTTGAAGCAAGATGGACATTAATCAAACACTTGATGGAATATGCGACTGGATGATACTGGATAAAGTACTAGCCTTGGAACGATACTAAGAGACTCTGAGACTACTGAGACTGGTCTGAAATTACTGGATTATGACTGGACTATGGCTAGATTACATCACTGATGCTGTGGGATTCTATTGAATTTATCAGTTCAATGACTAGACTGAATAATTGGTGCAGAAGTGACACGTTAAGATGAAACTGAATGGGCCAAACTAATAGACTAACATGTCTATTTTCGAATGACTAAATTATTATAGTACACTAAGTACCAAATAGACTAGGGAGAGATTTTTTGTATCAAATATTATGCTGACATTGGCAATGGAAGTAAGGTCGAACAACCTTCTCGTGCCACCCCACCAGAACTCCACCGAGAGGAACATTCCTACCCCCAGATTCTAGGTAAGGGAAATTTCATGGGCCACCTCTTGGATTCCTCTCAAATTTTGGGACTCACATTTAATTGTGCTTGGATTTGTTTTAATTTCTCTTCAATTCCCCTCTAATTCTCCCCCAATTACTTGTAAAGCTCGTCTACTTCTTGTGGCTGGCAGTCTCAGAATTTGGAGATTTCCATGCTGTGGTATGAAAGTTTTTGCTGTACAAATAATTTTGTTAGATTTCAAAGGAAATCGAAGGTGTTTCTGATTTTTGGTCCCCGTTCCAAATTTGGTGTAGATGTCCTTGGTTCTTGATATTTCGCAGTCATTAATGTTCTCAGCCAAAAGCCCACACTGAGAAAGCCGCACACCGCACAGATGTTTAACGTAGTCTCCATCAATACTCCAAATTAAACTTTCTAAAGAATGGTAGTTTTTGAGGCATAGTATTCTTAAGACGTATGGTTTGAATTTGAATGGTTTCTGAATAATCAAATTACAGTACCATTTAAAAAAACAAAGAACCTTTACCTTTTCCATTCATTAGTCACACCCTACCAATGCATTAGTCTTATAGCAATTGGACTATCAAACATATGAGTTACTTGTCCATATCAACTTCACTCAATTTTCACAATTGAAAATTCCACAAAATTCAAATTTACAAGAGTTCCACATCTGCAAGATTGCATTAGACTACATACTACTCTTTGTCGAGTATGTCTATCTTATGGCCATTTTCTCCTAGTCTGAATACCTAGCTATAATGAAGTTATATGGTTACATTAAAGGGACCTAGCATCTTTAATTAGTGGTCTAATACAATCAGTCTAGTCTTTTAGTCTAGCAATCGAGTAGTAAAGCCTGTGACCTGGTAGTCCAGTCTGAAAAGAAATCTGGTATAGTGGCTCAGAATCTAGTAGTCTTAAGGTGGGTACAGTCAGTCCACCTCTAATCTCAAAAGACTAATCCATATCCAGTCTGCGGTATTTTTATGATCTTTATATGACTATTATGTCTTTGACTGTTTCCTTTTAGTATTCTCTTATGTCAGTCACTGGTCTTATACCAGCCTGCTGGACTTATGTCAATTTGTCTACTGGTCTGATGTAAACTACTGGTCTTATGTCTACTGGTCTGATGTAAACCTGTCTAATGTCTACTGGTCTGATGTAAACTTGTCTAATGTCTAATTCCATTCTCCGAACATCGATTATAGGTATCGATCATTTGTAGACCGATGCCAACTTAATCTGGCTGGGACTGCACACCATGCTCATGCTGCTGGAGCAATGAGCGGACACGAATTCGCTACAGCATAACAATGTGCCTCCATCCACAACCACAATGCCACTCCTAATACAGCACAATGTGGGCCGTATATACAGTCACAAAGAATCGAGCCATAAATTTCATGTCAACATGCCGAATATATTCGAGCAGGCAATGTAAAGTTTTTGAGTTAGTCTTCGGGACAGATCACGTGACCCTCGACAAATGGCGAGTCTCAGAAGAGCGCTTACTCCACACTGAAAAAAATAAATACCCTACACGTTAACACCACTCCTGTTCAACTCAAGCTTCCGCCCAATATAGTCTGATACACCATGGCCTCGGAGCATAGTATCAAGGACTCTGGCCTGCTGGAAAGGCCTCGGCCCTCTCGGCAGAGCATACTGCCCCAGGACCCCATCCCGTCACACGACTATAGAAACCTCTTCCACAAGCTAGACATTGAGAATAGTGGGGAGATCACCTTGACCGACTTTAAAAAGGCAATCAAGACGCTCAATCACCCGGTGGCTGCAAACCCCGACTTGGTGGAGAAGATCTTCCACTCGTTCGACTATAACAAGGACAAGGTGATTGATTTCAATGACTTCAAGCTATACCTTACCACCACCGACGACCAGATATTGAAGGGGTTCCATAAGATCGACCAGGATCACGATGGAAAATTGACCAAGGCGGATTTCATTCACTACTTGAAGAAGACCTTGAACTTGAGTCCCTCGGAAGATATGGTGGACCGTGTGTTCAAGCAAATCGACCAAAATGACCTCGGGTACATTTCGTACGAGGAGTTCCGGGACTTTTTGCTTTTGATGCCTCGTCTCCATGGCTCCCGCATTAAAACTGCCTTTTCATATATTGCTGAGGAACTAGACTTGTCCTCGGATGGAGATGTGACATTGATCAACCAATTTTTAAGCGGCTTTGGCTTTTTTCTTGCAGGAGGACTCTCAGGAGTCGTGTCCCGGACATGTACGGCGCCTTTTGATCGTATAAAGGTGTTTCTTATTGCCAGAACCGACTTATCGTCCACGGTAATGAACTCCAAGGAGAAGATCATGCAGGACGTGGCCCTGGGGGCCTCTCGTCAAGTCATCGAGGAAGCACGTCTGGCATTGGCACGAGCGAAGGCACAGGCGGCTCCTTCAGAGGCTGCCACACTCCATACCCGAACTATCCGTTCCCCGATCATCCAGGCTGCTCGTACCATTTTCCTCCAGGGAGGTCTACGGGCATTCTACGTTGGAAACGGGCTTAATGTGCTCAAGGTGTTTCCCGAATCCGCCATGAAGTTTGGTTCTTTCGAGGCCACGAAACGTTTCTTGGCCACAATTGAAGGTGTTTCTGATACAAAGGACCTTTCTCGTGTATCTACATACTTGGCAGGAGGTCTTGGAGGAGTGGTGTCGCAGTTTGCTGTGTATCCATTAGACACGTTGAAATTCCGGCTCCAGTGTTCCAACCTCGATCTGCATGTCAAGGGCAACACGCTCTTGATCGAAACAGCCAAGAACATGTTCAAGGAGGGAGGAGTCCGGGCCTTTTATAAGGGGATCTTTGTAGGCACCAGTGGAATCTTCCCATATGCAGCACTCGATTTGGGAACGTTCAGCACCATCAAGAACTGGCTCATCAAGCGCCAGGCCGCCAAATTGTCCATCCCCGAGGACCAGGTCCGTTTGCCCAACTCCATCATCTTGACCTTGGGTGCACTCTCAGGCACTTTTGGAGCTACCGTGGTGTACCCCCTCAATCTCTTGCGGACCAGGTTACAGGCGCAAGGGACATATGCACATCCATACAAATACGACGGTTTCAAAGACGTGTTTGTGAAGACAATCCAGCGAGAAGGAGCCCCGGGCTTGTTCAAAGGCTTGGTGCCCAACCTTGCCAAGGTGGCCCCCGCAGTCTCCATCAGTTACTTCATGTATGAGAACTTGAAGAACCTTATGGGACTCCACAATAAAATCTAACCGTCTGACTGATAGACGTCTGCATTGAGCCATTGGCTCTACCTACACATGCATATCTACACAAACATTAAATATATGAATTTAGGAGGATTAATGTATTAAAGTACCTTTGTATTGAGTGTATCAATGTCTTCTAGAAGTTCTAAGAACAACGCGGAGTCAAAGAGTTAACATATTGAACTCACGTCAGTAGAGCTTAGGCAATGACACAGGCTGGCGACCATCCATATTTGGTCTTAAGCGTCCAGAAGTTGTCCTTTGGAGCAGAGGAGTTCTTGGAGGATTGTTGAGGAGCGGCCATTATGATTGTTTTAGTGATGAAGAAAAGACAAAAGAAAGGAATTTAAGCCGTCTTAAATATTCTTTATTTCATCTCTCGACGTACCTTGATGCAGGTCCTGGTCATCATGCCTGCAAAGATGAGAGGGCGTCCGTGCGTCTGGAGTTTTAGACAATCGCCGAATTGGGCGAGCACAATGGCTTATGCCGAAACCAATGCGGGACAGAATACCCATTTAGATAAGCTTATCCAATCCAGAAACTATAGCCGGGAAGGGCAGCCGGGAAGGGCAGCCGGGAAATCCGAAAAAGAGCTGGAAGTTTACTGGAATTATAACCGACAAGTATTATCATATCATATCATGGTATCTTCATGGTGTGGTTATGAGCAATGGTCTTCTCGTGATATGGCATGGTGGGCCATACTAATAGCACTCTCTGATTGGTGAAGCATCATCGATATCCATGCAAGTTTCACAATACCAAATCCCCAATTGTAGGTCTTTGTAGCCCTAATTATTGATGCAACACATTATCACTGACGATAACATTATCACTGGCAATCACTGACCTTACCATTACGCAACTGACATAACTCATCAAAATCCACGGTTTCTTAAGGTTCAAAGAATGTACTCATTGTGCATGTCAAAACAAAAGAAACCAAGCTCTACCTCGCCCAAGGCCACATGTTTGATTCGTCTGGAGTCGGGCTTCGTGGTCAACTTCACCCATTGTGCCTGCTCCGATGAAAGGTCAACGGACCCATCGACATTAAGCAACAACCTAAAGAAAAAGTCATTGTTAGGAGACTCATGTGTCCGCTTAAGCTCTTCCACATGGAAAAACATAAGGCTTCGGAGGTAGGTGTAGACGTTATTCCAGTTGAGGTCCGGCACGTTAAGCTGGGCCAGGTGGACGGGAACCTTCTTCACTAGAAAATCCAACGATGAGATTTCATTAGCAAGCCCTAAAAAATGGCTGAAGTTCACCACATAGCGTTTGGCCACGTGCAGGCTACTTTCCTTATAGACAACCACAATGACCTCATGTACTTTTCCTCCGCCTTCTTTCTGCACCAAGACAGACACCATGTGGGAGGCAAACAGGGTGAGGTAATCGGAGAGTGGGGGAGCGCGGCTCTCGTAGATGATCAAATCCAAGTACTTCTTTTTTTCGAAGATGTTGTCGGGGTAGATTTGATTGTGGTAGAGGATCTGGGAGATCCAAATGACCAAGAACTCGCGGAGCTGGAGAAGGACATTTTCAACGGTCAAGGCCTCCATGCAGTTCACAAGTTTCAGAGCTCTCCAAGTATCCAGAGTTATCTAGGGTCGAACTCCTCAAGTATTTAGGTTGCTAATGGGTATGAGTAGTAGGAGTAGTGAGTAAGTGGTAATTTGCGGCAATGATACCTGTCGCATGCGAGCCGGGCACGTGACACAAGGTATAGGGTAGGAACTGGTGACTAGTAAGATCATTAGGTAGGACTTGCTAAAGTGTAAATAGCCGTGGCATTAAAAGGTGGTGTGATGTTAGTAAAGAGACAAATTAATTCAAGACCATGGCTCTGCTGAAAATCTGTGTAGAGAAGCAGTTGGGTGTACTAGCTACCGCGTCCAGACCAATGACCCGAATACACCTGCAAATGCTACGAAGGCGTGTAGAAGGCTTAGATTTAATAAGTTTATTTTGTTGTCATATAATGTAGTATAATGTAGTATGTAGTATAATGTAGTATGTAGTATAATGTAGTATGTAGTATAATGTAGTATGTAGTATAATGTAGTATGTAGTATAATGTAGTATGTAGTATAATGTAGTATGTAGTATAATGTAGTATGTAGTATAATGTAGTATGTAGTATAATGTAGTATGTAGTATAATGTAGTATGTAGTATGTAGTAGAATTAGTGTACTGCAGTATAGGGAAGTATGCGGTAGTATAGAGTGACAAGGTACGAGGTAATACTTAGGCAGACACCAAGAATACCAAGGGGTACCTGCGGTTTCTTGTGATAGGCCAGGAAAAAATGTTTTTAAATAGATTTGGAGCCTTCAAGGATGCAGTGTAATAAAAGTTGGCTTTACATGTATGCTTATTCCTTCTCAGGACAGTGCTACCGTAATGGGTGCAAAGTACTTAAGCTAGCATAATAAGTGTTCAGCAAAACAAAAATTCTAAGTGTAGTTATAGAATAGTTATCTGATTGTGGGTTCATTAGGACTGGGTGATAATCAGTATTATAGTGGGCCCTTTTTTGAAACCATTTGGATGAACTAGTGTATTAGTGGATTCAAGCCGAAGAAAAAATATGATAAAATATACACTGTTTTGTTTTTGATAGGTAGAAAATAGCGAAGAGGAAGTGAGCCGTAATATTGTGGTATTAGGTCTTATGTATATACATCCGGTGGTCATTCCGTTAGAGTGCTATACTACACTATACTACACTATACTGTTAGGCTCTTGTTGTGAAGTTACGTGATAAGTTATCTTTATTCTTTAATGGTTCTTAAGAAGGAGAAATCTGAGCTACTTATGTAACTCGTCAAGAGAAGGGGTGGCTGTAAAACAACTCCTTAGTGAACATTGTTCTAGCTCACCTCAGGCCATCCTGGTACCCCGTACAATAAAGACTGACTAAAGGAATGACTAAAGGAATGACTAAAGGAATGACTAAAGGAATGACTAAAGGACTAACTAAAAGACTAACTAAAAGACTGACTAAAAGACTGACTAAAAGACTGACTAAAAGACTGACTAACAATGGTATCTGTTAGTGACGTGCGGAGAGGCTTCATAATATCACAAACTACCTATGGTGGATCTGACATATACCACACTATTCTACACTACTACCCCATGAACTAGTCACACTATATACCATTTCATGATCTGTACTGCATTTCGGCTCTGATGGTATTTTGTCACTCCAGTATATTCTCTACTCTATCCACCACTCCATAGTGCGCGTACAACTCTACTATGTAACATATATACAAGTAGTATTACAAAATTTTACGATAATAGGGAGTAACACAGAAAGTAAATTCATTCATAGAGTGAGTTCAGATTAGGAGTCCTGTCCCTAAAACCCTTAGAGTTGGTCGTGGAAATGGCCTGAGTCTGAGTCTGAGTCTGGGGTCGTCCTGCACCAGCGGACATGAACATTACGCGTCTTCCACCACACAGCTACAGCGAAGCTACACCTGAAGATACACCTAAACATACAGACATTCAAAAATATATAATTCATATATATAGCTAAAGTTTGAATACTTCTTGACTCATGACTAATCCTCATGCCCATTCAATCCATTAGCAACCAGGATGCGTCCAAGATCACGTCTGGCCAGGTGATCGTGGATCTCACGGCCATAGTCAAGGAGTTGATTGATAATGCCATTGATGCAGAGAGTGATAAAATCGACGTGACGCTCAATAACTACGGTGCTGTTTCCGTGGAGGTTCTGGACAACGGACTTGGAATCGACCCTCTGGACTTCCTGTCCATATGCCTTAAACACCACACATCAAAACTCCACAGCTTTGAGGATTTGGAGTCGATGACGTCACTAGGGTTTCGGGGTGAGGCTATGAGCTCTTTATGTGCCATGGCCCGTGTATCCATAGTCACATGTTCCCAGAAATCCTATCCCCGTGCTTCGGTGTTGGAGTATGACTCTATGGGAACCCTTAGTCACCAGAAGTCTTCAGTGACGGGGAAAAAAGGAACCACGGTGCTGGTTTCAGATATTTTCAACGGGATGCCGGTAAGGCAGAAAAACTATGTCCGCCATATCAAACGGGAGTACTCCAAGGCGCTCCTGGTGATGATGGCATACCTCGTGGCGTACCCCCACATTCGCTTTACGCTCTACAACATCAGTGGGAATACAGGCAAAAGGACCATGGTGTTGGGGACTCAGGGGCTTCGAGCCTCGGTTCCAGATGTGCTAGTAAGTCTCTATGGGAGTAACGGAGCACATGGGCTCGTGCCAATTGAGTTCCACATTGAAAATATCGATGCCCGCTTCAAACTCAACATGCAGAGCGTACCTCTGGGCTTGTCTATGTCGCTAAAAGGGTTTATTTCCGACTACTCCTTTGGAATGGGGCGCGGGGCCACTGACCGACAGTTCTTCAGCATTAATCTGCGGCCTGTGACCCATAAACGGCTTTCCAAGATAGCAAACGAGGTGTACCGGTCTTTCAACGCCACCCAGTCGCCAGTGTTTGTGCTCAATTTGACCTTGGACCCTTCGCTAGTGGACGTCAATGTTACCCCAGATAAACGCCTGGTGATGATGCAGTGCGAGGATGTTCTATGCGAGGTGTTCCGGGAGGAGCTCACGTCGTTCTACAACGAGCGCAACAACTATGTTCCCAAGAGCCGTGTAGGTGTTGTGGAAATGGGAAGTCAAGCACTGGATACTGTTCAAGGCAACAAGTCCCATGGTTCTGACAATTTCCAAGAGCTGGAGGAAGACGAAGGAGAGGTAGAAGAGCAACAAGGAGTAGGAAATAATGTGGATGGAGAAGTGGAACGAGATGAGGAACAAGACGGTGAAGATGGTGAACAACTGGAACACGAGGAAGAGAATGGACAGGAGGAGAATGAAGAAAGTGAACATTTTCACCGGGAAAGAGGATTAGATGAAGAATCACAGGGGAATCAATTGAGATTACTAGAAGATCCAGTTGCGGAAGTGGAAATATCGCACATTCTGGCTCATTCCTTCAATGAACCAGATTCTCTCTTATCCAGTCCTCAGCGAATAACCAAAAGCTTGAGCCACAACTCCCAGGGTGAAGATGAACCTAATGATGCAGTCTTGGAACACTTTGTGTTTTCCAAGAGTGAGCTAGAAAATAAAGCTCCCATAGACACTTTTGAAGACTTATCGGATGCAGATTTACCTCCAGATTCTCCAGTTCCTCCACATATTCAAGAACCTATTGCTCATCCAAACATTCTAGAAGATCCTAGTGAACCAGAAATGCAGGAGCTTTTTGTGTCTGAAATCAGAGATGATTCGGAGTTGGTTTCAACCGAAACCACACTCATGACATCGGTGACTATTGGCTCTGAGGAAGGTACAAGAGCAGCAAAGAGAGAAGCAGACTACAGAGAGGATTCTGGTGAAGGGCCAAGAACACAAGGAAAGAAACCCAAATTGCATAAACTACGCCGGCGTATTTTGCTAAACATTTCCTGCCCAAGTCAGCAGAACCAGCAAACTTCTACAGAGTGCAAGCATATGGCGCACTTACATGATCTCAGCGGAGCCATGGAGATCAAGAAACAGGATTTTTTGCAAATGGATGTGATTGGCCAGTTCAACTTTGGGTTCATCATCGTCAAACACGACCAGCGGATTTTTATTGTGGATCAGCATGCGCTGGACGAGATCTACAACTACGAGATGCTTATGAATACTTTGGTGCTCCGCGCACAACCTTTGGTAGTACCTCGAGTGCTCGAACTTTCGGCCATTGATGAGATGGTGATTTTGCAGCATTTGGAGCTGCTCCAAAAAAACGGCTTCATTCTTCAGGAATTGGAAAATGGCGTACCTGGGCGACGTGTGCAACTCGTTGGTGTACCGGTGCTGAAGAACATTGTTTTTGATGATAGCGATATGCATGAATTGGTGCATAAATTACATGAGCATGGTGGAGACTTCAAGCAAGAAAAAACACCAAAGACTCCGGAGGCGCCACAAGACAGCCCACCAAATTCAAAAACACCAAAGGATAATCCTTCCCAGAAGTTAAAAACATCAAAGGCTTCCTCGGTCCGGTGCACCAAGGTGGACAAGATGATCGCACTGAGAGCATGTCGGCTGAGCATCATGATCGGACAGGCACTCTCGCGGCCCAAGATGTCGGGGGTAGTGCAGCACTTGTCGACATTGGAGAAGCCGTGGAACTGTCCGCACGGAAGACCCACTGTACGGCACTTGGCTGATTTGCAGGGGGACGGGTTCAGCATGGACTACGAGCTCTAGCCGCAGCAGGGCACGTCACGACGAGAGAAGTCACCCAGAGAAGTCACCCAGAGGAGTCAGAGGCAGTGAGTGATAAAATGAAGAGAGAGTTTAATGACAGATTCACAAATCCAGGGCCAAAAAAAGGGAGATGAGTCGGAGCTTACATATGAGAGTGCGCCAGAATGGAAGTCATTGCGAGTGAGCAAGAATGTGAGTAATAGTCAGATTTAAGTTCGAGAAACTTGTTGGGCCATATGCGGTGCGGAGCCCTGCAGCGAGGTCGCATGGGACCTGAGCCGAGAGACGAGCAAAGCGCGAGTACAGGAAGACGTTAGGTTCCTAAACGTTCTTCTGGCAGATACCACCACACACCAGGGGGTCAAAAGGTCGAGGCTACTAAGCAGATGGGTGGTGGAGTGCATAGGTCCCGGCCCAAGCCCCCAGATCGAGCCTCCAAAAAGCCCCGACCCTCGTGGAGCCGCAACCACCTTGGAAATCAAGATAAGCCTCTTTGCGCATGAGGTGTGGTATCCGGTGCGCAGTTCCTAATTTCACGAGCGTTTCCAGACCGCAGACCTCAGTGCACAACTGCAGGAGCCGCTAGAACCCAAGCAAAGCCCATACGTGTGTACTGTCTACTGTCTCAGTCACAAGTGCCCCTCTATACCACCACCTTTTTATATTCACGTTTGACGCCTTTTTCTGCTGTGTTTCAGATTCCTGGACACCTTCCCCTCCATAGCATCGCAGTATACTCATCCAATAAAAGCCCAGGTAAACTCCCACTAAAAGTCCCCAGGCTCCATCTCTTCTTCCACCTCCATCATACTCCGCCTCCACCTCCACCTGGGTCCATTAATCCTCCCTACTTAATCCAGCCCCTGTATTAACCTAAGCTGCCTCCCTCCCGGACCCAACCTATTCGATCTACTGAGACCTACAAGACGTCACTTCTCCTACTCTTCCAGACACTTACTCCAGGTACCCCTCATCCTCCTTTCACCGGGTCCTGCTTCTGCCCCAGGTACTCCACTTATAGCCAAACTTACCCCAGACACACCTCAGTCTGTCCAAGCCCAGACCTATGGCCAAGCCCGTCAAGACCGAGCGCCGCAGTCGAAGAACCCATAAGAATTCCAAAGACGGGTGTCCCAACTGCAGATCCAACCGTATCAAGTGCAGCGAGGAGCTTCCCGTATGCGCCAACTGCATCAAGAAAGGCCTCCGATGTGGCTACCTTGACTTTGCCCATGAGAAGCTCGAGCATATCCGCCGCAAGCATGCATGTATTGCTGCTGGAAGTATAGGGTACGATATCGGGGCTCATCTTCCGAATTCCCCGCCTTTCTCGATCATTCCGGGATACCTGACTCTAATGAGACCCCATGGGCCTGAAATATACCCACAGAGTGTCCTGGAGGGGACCTTTAAGCCGGGCCTGGCCTTTGACCATCTTGGTCCGGAGTATTTGAAGCCTTACTCCGAGCCTGCTGACATTCCATCGGTGGGCAACTATACGCCTATGGTGCCTCCCAACCAAGTGCCACAAAGCCAGGTTCTCAAACCTCTGCGTCGCAGAGAAAAGCCGGCCTCTCACTTGATTCGCTCCACCAGAGTCTCTTCGGATATCCGGTCCAAAGTGTACTCCCGTGTGTTCTCCCAAGTTGCTTCGGGGCTTGCAGAGACCAACCAGAATCTGAAGAACCCCATGGAGCAGCTCTTGGAGACTACTCTGCTTGGGGACTGGAATCACGGCGATAACCTCACATACCCGGAGCTTTTGGTAACGCAGACCACGGCAGAGGCCAGCGGAGGTGGGCCGAATGGTACTCAGATTTCTGCCCTTCATGTACCCGACTTGGAGTTTGAAATTGCGAAGAAAAGGCCCTTTCAAGAACATGCCTCCAACATGGGAAAGCTCCCGAAATGCATTGAGCTCAAGAAGACTTTTCTGCGATTGGAGGTGCCTTCAGACCTCAAGATCAACTTTACGCCCAACTACTTTCTCCGCAAACGCAACTCGCAGCTCTCCTATGTCGACAGTGAGAAACCGGTGGTCAGGCCTATCTATTTCGAAAGAGACTCCCGCAATTACTGGCTCGAAGTATTTCTGAAAGCCACTCGCTTCGATCTCTTCTTCCTATACTTCATTGATAAGTCTCTCAATATCCTCATGCGTGCATCGGAGGCCGTGGTCAGCGGAGATATCATCACCACTCCTCCTGGGGACAATTCCAGCGAGAATGGTGAAGGTAACTTTTTCTCTTTCTTCTATAACAACCATGACTTGGAGACCTTAACGCAAAAGTCGTACGTGACGTACGGAAAGGTGATTCTGGAGCTCCGCAAGTCCATTTCGTGTTTCAACCCCGAGCACCCGGCCAAAATGTCGCTTTTCTCTGCCAGGGCTTGTTACATGAACCCATCCACGGGCTACAAGACTTTCTCGTTGATGATGTCAGGAACGCTCATTCTTTTCAAAAACATCTTGCTGAATGTGCTGACCCAGGAGCGGGCCGAACACAACATCCGGCAGGAAATCCGCATGCTCAATTATTTCTCCAATATGTCGGTATGTCCCGACTACAATAGTGAAGTGATTTGGGACTTGAAGAAGAGCTTTAGAGCGTACAAAAGCTTTGTGGACCGGTTGGCAGCCAAGTCCTCTCCATCAAGTGCCCTCGACCTGGACGTGGAGAGTGTCTTGAAAGATTCTCTATTCATGCACAACTGCCATGAGCTTGATAAGTACTTTGCAAAGCTTGAAACATATTACATCCCCATGATTCAGCAGTACAATGACCACTTCAACAATATCAGCCACGGGGCAGATCATCAATCAATCCGCTTCACCTCACCCACGCTCATCTTCGACATGATGTACGAATGGTTCAAAATCTACCCTGGTGAAAGACTGTTGATGGGTACGAAGTTGCACCCGCTCAAGAGGATCATCTTTCTTTTCTTCCACGCGTTGGGAAAAACATTGAACCATGTGCTACCTCCCATCAAAGCTGTGCTGTTTGTGGATCCGTGTAATATCATGTTTACCAAAGTGGGTATGCAATTCTCCAAGCTAGATGGCTGTGAACTTAGCTCGTGCAGTGAATTGATGCCAGTGATTGCATCAATTTATAGAACCATTCGGTACTTCGAAAGCCGACTGATCTTGTATGCTTATTATATGGACGATGATACTGTTTTGGAGCAGGACTATCTCAGGTCGGTGGCCTCACATGCACCCAAAGAGTGGATTTATCGGGATATCGTCCAGATGTGCCCCGAAAAGATGCAAAGCGAGGCGCAGGTGACTTGCTTCTCGTCTGGTTATTTCCGGATAGAAAACTATGCATTCTTAAAGCCCATACTTAGCCATGCTACATGTGCGGAGTTGATTACGCAGGAATTGGACCGGCAAAAGTATGCGCTTGCCAAGGAGCCGTACTTCTTCAACTTCGACCTTGGGCTTTCGAATCACGACTTCAACCCCGAACTCATCATCGATTGCTACGTAAATTCCCGGAACGAGCAGCTTAGAAAACGTGGCCATACTCCAGTCGACAGGGCAAGTTTACGTGTTGATACCTTGATTAGGGCGCACTCCGAGATGGATGCTGCTGGCAAAACCGCAGCGGAGAGAAATACATTGAAGCAGTTTGAAACACGGTGAAAAAATTTTCACCAATCTGAAACAGTGGAAACAGTGGAAACATATTGGAACATATTGAAATACTTTGAAATACCCTGAAACACTTTGAAAACGGTTCAAAACAATTGTGCCTTGAAACCTGGTGAGACTTGACTGACACTTAATAACCGTTTGATGCAATACTCAATAATTATTGATCTGCAGGATGTTGTGTGGTGAGTAACAGAGTCAGATGCAAGAAGAAAAATCCGATCCAAGCTGAATCAGGAAAGCAGATGCAGGTACATACACAAGGAAGCCAAAGAAGAATAGCCACCAACGGTAACAAAGACGAAATTCCCAAATATACGTCTGGAGAAGCTCAAAGGAGGAACGCTGCAAGGTCAACTTAATGGCATTGCGCATAGTGCACTGCACACAAGACGCATGACATGCTGGCGCACCAGTACTGCGTTACACCGGAATGAGCGGCACCATCGGCCTAGGACACGATTGTTATTGGTCAGTAAAGGTACCGGACACTGTGATTTATGCAGTGCCATACCCAAGACCCACACTATTTTTCGCCAAAAAAAGCCAGGTGTTTTACTCTCTGCAGCGCTCTCAATCTTCTATGCAAGCTTAATTTCTGCCAATGGTGCCCATGCGCGGCCCGGTGCAGGACACCATTTCATAAGCTGAGTACACCCTCTCATGAGCTGAGCAGTACCCCACTCACTACCCCCACGGTACTCGACTAGCGCACTCCAATACCCTACACATTGATTGATGGTTGACGGCAAAGCTACGCGGCGTAAGAAGCACCGCAATTCCAAATTAGGCTGTGCCACCTGCAAGCGGCGCAGAGTCAAGTGTCAGGAGGACCTCCCTCAATGCTCCAACTGTGCCAAACACAATACCAGATGTGAATACCTCGACTATACCGAAAAGCAACTAGAAGTGTTTCGCCGCTGTAAAGAGGAGCAGCAGAAACTGAACGATGCCACGAATGCCAGTTCCATGTCGTCAGATGCGGCGGCGCTGCTTGAACTGCTCTCGTTGAGCATGGGCTTGGGTCCCCATAAAAGCTCCCGCAAAAAGACCCTGAGGGCACGTGTGCCTGAGAATGTGGAAGAGTCGCTGCGAGACAGTCTACTGAGTGAACATAGTCGGGCCCCCAGTCGCCAACTGTCGTTGCCTTCAGGTGCAGGGGGCGGGCTGGTCTCGTCGCACAGCGACCCCAGCATAAGCGTGACGCTGAAGGGACAGGTCAACAACATTCACAACAACATCCACAGCAGCAGCATCAGCAACAGCAGTGTCAACAGCAGTGTCAACAGCAGTGTCAACAACGCCAACATCCTCCTTAACACTGCTTCCACTGACACCAACTTGAACGTCCAAATGCACCGCAACAGCGCCAGTTTTCATGACGTCTATCCGCAACAGATGTCGCACGACTTTATGGGAGGTGCGAGCGCTGTGCAGCCTGGCTTTTCAAGCGGCCTCACGCTGAGTCTTTTCCCCGACAGACTTAACGCGCCATCAGGCACAACTCATGACTACGACAATTTGCTCCCTTCTCAAGACCAGGAGATCATCTATCCGATTTATTCGGCCACCTTAGGAGGGGCATACAGGATGGAGCCGTCTAGTTCGACGAGTTACCAAACGCTTCCTGAACTACAAGCAGAATCGTTGGATGAGGGGCCGGTGCTGGGAGCCGGAATCGCACTCCCCAACGCCGTGGTGCGGCGCCACAAATTTAAGCAGCTCAGGTGCCCCTCAATAATCGGGGTCAACTACACCGCACGTTTGGTGGACACGGTGCAGGAGTTGAGGCCCTTGGTCTCCGAAGGTTTGGCCAGTCTCCACCAGATCCGGTACCTCTACCATACGTGGTTGGCGTCATTTGTCTATTCTGCCTACAAGCTGGAGGTGATGTTCCTGTGTCTAGTCAACTTGACCACCAACTACCTCATTTCCAATGTATTTCTGGGCATGGATGAAGAGGAACTCGATGCTCACTTCCAGGTTCGCGGGTTCCGGGACTCGCTCATCACTCACCTGATCCAGCACTATGCTGTGGCGATTCGCGAGTTGCGGGCTCTCCTCAGCTTTAACACCGTACGGGAAACCGCGGCCTCGGTGTCCTACATTTTATCGTTGATGTCCATGTACGACCCGGAAGCTACCGTCAACTCTACCATCTGTTTTCGGGACGGCATGTTCTCTGTGCTTGGGTACTCGCTCCACACTGCCAAAAAGAATATATTTGCGCCTCGGCCATTGGTGCCCATTCATCTCCAGCTCGTGGGGAATATCTCCCGGACCATCTACTTCCCTGCGTACGACCCCATGTTCCTCATCGAGTATGAGCACATGCTCCACCGCTTGGCACTTCTTTTCTCGCTGTTCCTGCAATCGGTCACTAATACCAGCACTTGGGGGTTCCTCTACAAGACGTTGAAGGAGTTCCGCCAGATTTGTCATGACACCAACACCACATACATTCCCATGGCCAATAGCAATTTGCACGACCTCAAACGCCAGACAGAGGTGACTTTCACGTTGTTCTATCGGTGGGCTAGGTTCAATCCCACACGGCTTTTGGTCACGCGGCGGTCCACGGACCCCTTGGAGAAACTCTTAAACATGTACATCATTCTTTTCCGCAAGGCAGTGTACGCCATTTTACCGCAGGGCAAGTTCATTTATTTGCGGGACCTCAACTCGCCATTGATGCTCGATGTTTTCAATACGTTCGACGACCTTGACTTCTACAACAATTTGGACAGCCCTGTCCAAGTGTGCATTGACCGCAACTTGTACCAGCAATCGTTGACGGAGATTAAGACGTTAGCTGCGTATGCCATTCGGGTCAACCGTTTCATCGGTGCCCGTACGCAGTTTCTCTACACCAGTTTGGTGTACAACGAAAAAGTGCGCCGCTTGTATCCAATCAAGAACATGGTGGACTGGAGACTCACGCTAACGGATATACACGCAACTCGGAAGGAATTCCAGGAGCGCATTGGGTTAGAGGAGACCATGATCAAGTCGTTTAACTCCACCTACATCTCCACGCAACACTACCCACGGATCTTGTCGAGCAATGAGCCCCAAGAACACGTACCGGAGGAACCCACCCCAAGCGACTTGCTGAGCGAGCCCTGGGTCGACCTCCTCTCCATGGATAACCGGGGGCTTTTGCTGAAGGACCTGCCTCCGCCGTTTCCATATTAGACGCGCCTCATGAATATTTATAGACCATCGATGACCAGAGCGCATACTTTATACTTGTATAATGTACTATATTTAAATTTTTGTGTATAGTGGTAGATTTCAGATGGTTGCAATTGCATAGCGTTCCTCTGTATTCTGTACATTGGTCCACTGTCAGGCATCATAGACTTTGCATAAGAATGTAGGAACATGTCTTTCTCATCCTCAGGTTTTTTACTTTCAGCGAATTCTCTTTAATGGTGGTATTTGACAGGATTTGATTTTATAGGCGGAGTAGAAGTTATAAGTTATAGTGAATGACCAGCTTGTCAAATACAATGCGAAGATTTTGTCCAGGTTGGTAGGACATGGAAAAAAAATAAAAATCGAAAATAATTATTTTCGACCAAAATGCCAAAAGTCTGGTATTAGAAATATTCCACCAGAATTCGAAGGTCAAAGCTGATACTTAATGGTGTACGGGGATCATAACCACTCTTATGCCGCACCTACACTATTTCTTATAATGTTGTCTACAAGAAAAGTCGTATGTGATTCATAAACAAAGTCACCGTATGAAAAGATATATGAAGCTATAATGTGGTGCGTCAATAATTATGATGCATCTTTGTACTTATACTGATGATAGTGAGTACATGCTCTACAGTGAGCACCTTCAGTAGTCCCCAATCACTCCATTACAATTACTATAGCACTATGGTACTTTCCAAAATCTACCATACTAAACTCCCAATTTCTTTTACTTTTTAATTTTCACTTTTTAATTTTTAATTTTTACTTTTTACTTTTTACTTAGTACTTAGTACTGGTGGTTGGTGGTTGGTGGTGGTTGGCACACTACTCCTCGCATGTGTTTAGTTGATAAGACGCTGGTCCGCGCCTCAAGTATGGAGCTCTAATCGATCGATAAGCCCGCGCACAACATGCCTAGGTGGTGCTATACGAGGCCCTCGATGTGAACCTTGATTCTATGATCACAATAACCCTATTATTAAGTATTGCACTCACATACCTATGAATAGATTTATTGTAAATCTAAAAAAATTTCCATGTTAGTTCTGGTGTGACGTAAGTACTCAGTCCACATGCTTCAGTATGTTCCTGATTACTGGTCTTTACATTACCTACATGGAACATTCTTACAGATCTAATACCTATAATTAATATTTGGGAAAATGATTGCTACTGTCACCACTAAGTCCATTGACTACTATACACTGTCAAGCTACTTACTGTCATTACTAAATAGCGGAGTCTAAACTCCCAAGTCTGTACTCTATATTCTGATTTCTACTCCACACTATTTTCATACTGTATGTTTATACACTACACTCTATACTCGTACCTATTATCCGTATACACCTTACATTTTTATATACTTTGTAAATAGAGTATAAGTCAGGTACACTTTGGGAAGAGTTCTACCCATAGAAGTCTCAGATCTGTCTGACCTTGGCATTGATCATCCCAAAACCGCTATGGACCATTTAACAGAGTCGATTGAATTGGGACGCCCAAGAACCCCACTGTTGTATTTTTTTAATACATACTATAAGCTTTTACCTCCTGAAACTCATACATGTAGCCCAGATTTCTCTTTGAGGAACTACTGAAAACAGATAACTCAGTACCAAACGTTACCCAAAGCGCATGAGACCCATTAGACCTAAACTAATCGCGTTTACCTTTTCGCCATAGCCATTTTTTATCCCACCTAATCATGACGTATAACTACCAGATACTATAATAACTACAAAACTCCAAAGTGCTAATTGGTGGAGAGAAGAGCTGTTTTTGGAGATGGACTTTTAGAGTCCCAAATCTTTATGGGGTTATTAAATTCCATGTACCTGGGTGCAAAACACACCTATGCCATCCACACCTGAATTATAAAACTACTATTATAATGCAGACACTAGTTCCCAATAAGTCTATAATACTGAGTCTGGTGTGGAACTACGGTTTTAATCCGAATTTGGGTTTGGCCTAAGCGACAAAAGTTCCTATGTGTCTACATAGACACTGGCAAGTTCAACTCGGTGTTGGCATGGTATCTCCAAAATCTTCAGGAGTCGTCGCTGTTAGCCGATGCGGTGATCCAGCATAAAAAAGGCTTAATCTCCTAAAAAATAAGGCCAGGTTAACTTTCTTGTTGAGCGACCAGGCTATGTCTACATATCTATATCGTAGCCATAATGTGACTCCAGGCAAGTGTTCAGAGGAGTAAGGTCTACTCTCCTGCCCTATTAACTATGCCCACTATATAAAGTAGATCATTGCTGAGGCTACGCCTCTTGAGATATTGAATGTCAGGAATGAGGTATCTTCACAGGCAATGTGTCTTTACCTTTTGAGCCTAACAGTCAATGAATGCCATGAAGCAGGTGTCAGACTTCCACTATTCCTGAGTGTATAGAAGCAACTGAATTTGAGTATTAGAGAGTAGAGGTACATTCTACCACACCATACGGGTCCTTACTACACTACTATTCATATATAATACATTATACAGTACTAAGCATTACAAGGTAATCTAGACCATACTATCGTAGTGCATTGTTAAAAACCTTAGAGAAAACTGAAGTGCCAGCCAATAGATATATGATAGAGAACGGGATTCCGAAATCTATGATTTTGAATGGCAATAGTAGTATTGGGTGATTTCCTAGCGTCTGATACAGGGGTAGGCTTTCGGCACCCTATGGCATTCTAGTAAGCTCCATACTCTACAATTTGTTTTCAGAATCGTGTTGTATAATCTGTTTCTATACTTTATATATCTGATTGTATGTCTATAATCCTGAGTACAATTACTGTTGATCTTGTTACTCGTCTTGTACTTTCCTGTATTCATTGATGACTCCCAATCAAGAAATCTTGGGTTAAAAGTTAACATTTTGCAAAAAGAGCAAAAATATCTCTGACCGATTAGTTGGTCCTCCACGATATCAATTTACGGTTGGCTACTGTGGACTCACCTGCGTAGTGCTCAACCATAATGGACCTAACTGTGTCTATAAGCTACTCTCTAGCCTAGAACATAAAAGCTTAATCCAAAAAGCTTAATCTATAATCCGCAACCTGTAATCCGTTATTTATAGTTCTATTTGGCTTTTTTGGCTTTTTTTGGCTTTTTTTAGCTTTGGTTGATTCTGGGGCTTCCTGCATCAATGAGCGCATTGCATCATTCATCAATGCACTATGGATGAAGAACTAAGGGCCATAACCTCCACACTCAAGTCGTTCTACACGTTCCATGAATGGCAGCATGAGACTGTTGTAGCCCCTAAAAGCAGGAGATATGCATCGTTTTCCCTGCAGGAAAAAGGCCTTTTAGAATGGTACCCAGCCTTGGTGCGAGACTTGGGCCAGTGTATCCAGATCAACCAGTCGTTTCTCCAGAGTTTGGCTGTGGCTGCGGCAAACGACTGGGGCGTTTCACCAAACCCAAGCGAGTGGGAACTGTGCCTGAAATCAGACCTCCAGAAGGTCCGCCTGACGCTTCTCCAGCTTGTTCGGGAATGGAGTTCGGAAGGAAGCTCCGAACGGAACAAATCGTATCAACTTTTGCTCGATAGAACATGTAATCTCTTTCCAAAGGACTCCCGTAACCTGGTGAGAGTGCTTGTTCCTGGCTGTGGAACCGGCCGCTTGGTATATGAATTCGTCAAGGCTGGCTTCTGGACCCAGGGTAATGAGACCAGCTACCATATGCTCATGGCCCTGGGGTATATGCTCAACCATGTGACAGTTCCCCATGGTGAAACCTTTTTTCCATTCATCAACCTGCTGTCATATAAGAAACGGCGTCTCCATCAGCTTCGACCAGTTACTGTGCCTGATGAAAGCCCAATGGCTACCTTCAGTGTTCCTGCACACAGCGCGGTGCCCGACCTCATGTCCATGACTGCTGGCTCTTTCACTGAGCTCTATGGCCCTGGACTCGGTTCAAGCCTGGACGAGGCTGCTGAATTCCAAGGCGAGAGTAAGGGAAGCTTTGATGTGGTGGTCACGTGCTTTTTCCTTGACACGGCTCAAAACATTATTGAGTATATCCAGAGTATACATCATTGCTTGAAAGAGACCGGTATATGGATGAACATGGGACCATTGAACTGGCATCATGAAGGCGACACAGTGATTGGCCCAGACGGTAATCCCACAGGCCTGGAGGGTATGGAGGTGTCACGTGACGAGCTTTTTCTGCTCATAGATAATCTTGGCTTTGAAATCGTGGAGCTGACTTTCCCAATTGAAACTACGTACGCAAGTGATAGCATGGCTTGTGCCAGATTCGTATACGACTGCGATTTCTGGGTTGCAAAGAAGAAGGCATAGAGTCGGTACATGAAAGAAGAAGGCATGGAGTCGGTGCATGAAAGAAGAAGGGGATGTACGAGGTAACAGGTACTCGAGAGATGCGACAAACACACTAAACAATATCATAAAAAATATTAAATGAAACTTAGTAACTTGTCAAGCTTGTCTGTAACTGCTAGGTTCCCCTGGTAATGCACCCGTACACCGCTTCGCCTCACCTTATCGGCGTGCGCGCACCATGTGTCACTTGCGAAGTGATCCTTTAAGCCCAGCAACGCCATCCCCGTGCTACCATTAATCCATCTTTTGCACCCCCCACAACTAATCGATATCTTTCCCCTTTCGGCTTATACAACCACACGAACCAGAAGTACCCACATACCATCATCACCCCCCTCACATCTCTGAACGCATGAGTCTCCCCACCAACACCACATCCGTTAAATTGGTTCTCCTTGGTGAGGCTGCCGTGGGCAAATCGTCGCTTGTGTTACGATTTGTCAGCAACGATTTCCAGGAAAATAAGGAGCCTACTATCGGAGCCGCTTTCTTGACCCAAAAGTGTACTGTGGGTGACAGAACAATCAAGTACGAGATTTGGGACACCGCCGGCCAGGAGCGGTTTGCATCCTTGGCCCCCATGTACTACCGGAATGCTCAGGCAGCGTTGGTGGTATACGACATCACCAAACCAGCCTCCTTCATCAAGGCCAGACACTGGGTCAAGGAGTTGCACGAGCAGGCCTCCAAAGATATCACAATTGCATTGGTTGGTAACAAGTACGACTTGGTGGAGAATGAAAATGACTCCGACGAGTCTTTGCGCAAAGTCAGCGTTGAGGAGGGCAACGCTTTGGCCGAAGAAGAGGGACTATTGTTCTTCGAGACCTCTGCCAAAACTTCCCATAACGTCAACGATGTCTTTGTGTCGATAGGCAGCAAGATCCCTGAAGCAAAGCCTCTGGCTGCTGCCAACGATGGGCCTAGCGAGGGAGGCCGGATTGATTTGAGTGGGAATAACCAACGCTCCACGCTGTCTGAGTGTGCATGTTAATTAGAAGTCCTGTGATTTAATAAAGGATTTGGGACCTAGCAGAGGGCTGTACATCTATGTAGAATCATATTGACTAAAGTGGCCAGCTGCTATGTAATCTCGGCCAATTTGGATGTTAGGTTATTGGACGGAATGTCTGAAAAGTGGTCACGTGCGCACTAGAAAATATACTCCACACTTAACGATCTTCTTTTGAACTTCCTCAACTCAACACCTCCACCCCACAGTCCAATGACAAAACTCACGGTGGCTTACATCCCAGAACACTTTTCCACTCCATTGTTCTTTGCGGAGAGCCAGAAATATTATTTGCAGTATCAATTGGAAATCGAGTTCGTTCCCGTAATTGAAGGTTCAGGAAGACTCATCAAATTGTTGAACGATGGAAGTGTCGATATTGCCATTGGCTTGACCGAAGCATTTGTGGCCGATATTGCTAAAGGTAACGATGCTTATAGCGTGGTAGGAACGTACGTGGAGAGTCCCCTTTGCTGGGCCATTTCCACTGGAAGCCAGCGAGAAGATATCACCAAGGCAGAGGACTTGGCAGGCAAGCGGATTGGTGTATCAAGAATTGGATCGGGCTCTTATGTCATGTCGTTTGTTTTGGGCTTGCATAACGGGTTCCAGGCTCCGTACTTCAGCCAGTACCCCGTCTTGCACAACTTCCAGAATTTGAGGGACTCGGTCAATTTGAAGTACCATGATGAAAAGGGCCAGAAGCTTGATAGTGATGCGTTCATGTGGGAGCACTTTACGTCCAAGAAGTACTATGATTCGGGCGAGATCAAGCGGATCGGCGAGATTTATACACCCTGGCCTTCGTGGGTAGTAACGGTCAACCAAAAAGTCTTAAAGGAAAAGAAGCAGGATGTGCAGAACTTCTTGCAGGCCGTGAACAAGGGTATTAAGTATTTCTTGGAGAATCCCGAGGAATCCATTGTTCACATCTCCACACATCTCAATTACTCTGCTGAAGACGCACGCGAATGGCTCAAGACGGTGAAGTTCAATGAGCAGATCGGCGTGGCTCCAATCGACTGGAACTCCGTGGTTGAAAACACTGCCCATGTTTTGAAGACTGCAGGTGTCATTGATGACGACACGATTGTGGCTGAACGGTTGAAGAAACAGGTGGTTTCGTTGCAGACCACCGACTAGACGTAGAAAATGGCCTTTCCGCTAATTCCAGGGGTTTCTCCGAACTATCCTGATAGTTCTGATTATTTCTCCGGTCCATAAAGAGTAGTCCAAGGCATAGAATATGATTTATCAATAATAAAGTGTAGATCATGTTATCGTAGACTTGCTTGGGTAGGCGGTGGTACCTGCAGGACTGACACATCAGCTCGCAGGTGCGGACACATACAAGTCAGTAGCCGAACTTCCTTCGCCAACCAACCTCTTCGTCCTGTCAGATGTCGCTTCCAAACTTTCTTAGGCTCTCTGCACCCGAGAAAAAATCGCGGTTCCATTCCATTGCTGCTAAAAGTGAAAGCCATATCGAGCAGGCCCTCAAACAGCCCTCTGCGCAATCCAAATGGTCATTCCAAGAAGCTCTTCAGCCACACAACGAACTTCGGAACAGGTATGTTAACATCCTCCCGTGGGACTCCACTCGAGTGATTTTGCAGGCTGATCCCAGTGCTCTGGACTATATCAACGCGTCGTGGGTGCAACTCGGCTCCAACCGGTATATAGCTGCACAGGGCCCGTTGAAAAGTACCATTCACCATTTCTGGGCCATGTGTTTCCAGCAAGCACAGCAGCAAGGATCTTCAGAGATCCTCATTGCTATGGTGACTCCGTTGCGTGAGCGAGGCCTCGAGAAGTGTGCCAAGTACTGGCCCTCCAGTGAACACCCAACGTGGGATCTATCTGCTCCGGCAGTGGCAGATGGACTATTCACAGAGATGAAGTTAAGGTTGTTGGGAGAAGAGCGTCTTGGAGAAACACTCCTCACCCGAATGGAACTTGAGTGTGATGGAGTCCAGAAGCATGTGCTTCATTACCACTACCAAGGCTGGGCAGACACGCAGAAACCGTCGTCGGCTGAACCGTTGGTTGAACTCAGTAAGCACATTTCAAGCGCTAAACAGAAATCCCCAGACTTAGTGCCCATAGTGCACTGCTCTGCTGGTGTTGGTAGAACAGGCACTTTCATTGCCATAGACCATTTCTTGACGTCCAATGTGCTCCACAGTGAAGGAGAGGACCCAATATGGTCAATAGTGTCCACCATGAGAGAACACCGACTCATGATGGTCCAGACCGTGAGTCAGTACATGTTCTTGTATGATGTTGCAAGGGATGCCTTCAGATCATCATCAAATTCTCATTAGCTTCTTATCAGCAGACAGTGTACTGAAGATTAGAAAGGACACAGTCAATCACCATTAGCAGTGATTCATAAAGTGATTCATGATGGTTATTCACGATAGTCATGATAATGAAATATGATAGGTTTTGGCTTGAATTTCATGGCAACCGGTCCTGGCCTAGCCTATCCGTGAAAACACGTGGTTACAGCCCAATGCTCACGTTTCATCTTTGCGACACTTGAGCCGCGTCTTGAGTCATTCAAGCGCGAAAGCCATGTAGGCACAGGGGCGTTGCAAGAAAGCTGGGGTTATAACTCTCTTGATAATCTTGTGATTTTGCTCATCAATCTTTTTTTCTTCTCGTCTTGCGTTTCAACATGCAACTTTGGAGCGAGCAAGATACTTCCTTAAACACTGTCTATCTGGATGCGGAAATGTCCCCCTCTAGGGAACGCACTTATTTGCTTGCCACGCCTCAACCCCTGTTCACAAGTGAACCTCGACAAAATAGGATGCCTCCAAATCAGGAAAACGCCTCCGAACCTTTAGCACAAGATCAGTTTGGAATGTGTCTCGAACATATTGAACTCAAGGAACCAAAACAGGTGGAGCTGCAAGAAGCCGAATTCATCACCGAGTTCATCAAGCTCTCCAAGCGGGAGGTTAGTGCTGTGATTGGTCGGGATGCTAGGAAAATCAACTATATTTGTGAATCCACACAATGTCGAATTGTTGTGATGCCCGTATCGTTTGAGTCCATCAACATTCGTGTCAAGGGACTAGATCTGCCCCAAACGCTCTCGTTGACGGGAAGAATGCAGGAGGTTGTACAGGCGAAGGTGATGCTTCGAAGGGCACTCATGGAGCTTAAAACAAAGTGAGCTGGGATGTACTGGTCTAAAGTTATGTGGGTATCTATGAGCTGAAGTGGGGGGCCTTTGGAAAAGACCGTGTTGCAAAGTGGTGGCTGCGAAATCAATGTGATTATGTGCAGGTGTACAAAGCGATCTGGGCCTAGTCCCCATGGTCGGCTGGCCGGAATGAAAGTACGTCAAGGTTTTGAAGAGTATGCAGCAGTGTGTGCGGAACCTTGTGGATTATCAAGGAGCGGGATGAGTGAAGACTCTATTGAGGACTATTTTCACCCTATACTAGAGACTTTCCCAGTCAAACCTCCATTCCATGACGGCTGTCTCGAACCAGGATTCCGGGTAAGTCATGCGCGTATTTCTGAGCATGCACCGTTCAGGTGCACGGGTGTGCATCCCATGCCTGGCTGCATTTCAGGTCTTCGCAAAAAAATTTGTGCGAAAAAAAAAATTGTGCGAAAAAAAATTTTCATTTAAAGCCCAGATATTCCCTCCTCCATATTCTTTCTACTTTTTCCCTTTAAAGTAAATTTCTACAACAATGGCTGACGGTGTTTTCCAGGGTGCTATCGGTATCGATTTGGGTACCACTTACTCGTGTGTGGCTACATACGACTCTGCAGTTGAAATTATTGCCAACGAACAGGGTAACAGAGTCACCCCTTCCTTCGTTGCTTTCAACTCCGAGGAGAGATTGATTGGTGATGCCGCCAAGAACCAGGCTGCTTTGAACCCAAAGAACACTGTGTTCGACGCCAAGCGTTTGATCGGTCGTGGTTTCGATGACGAGTCCGTCCAAAAGGACATCAAGACCTGGCCTTTCAAGGTTGTCAACTCCGGTGGTAACCCCGTCATCGAGGTTGAGTACTTGGACGAGACCAAGACCTTTTCTCCTCAAGAGATCTCGTCTATGGTTTTGACCAAGATGAAGGAGATTGCCGAGGCTAAGATCGGTAAGAAGGTTGAGAAGGCCGTTGTCACCGTCCCAGCTTACTTTAACGACGCTCAACGTCAAGCCACCAAGGACGCCGGTGCCATTGCTGGTTTGAACGTGTTGAGAATCATCAACGAGCCAACCGCCGCTGCCATTGCTTACGGTTTGGGTGCTGGTAAGTCCGAGAAGGAGAGACACGTCTTGATCTTCGACTTGGGTGGAGGTACTTTCGATGTTTCTTTGTTGAACATCACTGGTGGTGTTTTCACTGTCAAGGCCACCGCCGGTGACACTCACTTGGGTGGTCAAGATTTCGATACCAACTTGTTGGACTTCTTCAAGAGTATCTTCCAAAAGAAGACTGGTCACGACATCTCCGGTGACGCCAGAGCTTTGAGAAGATTGAGAACTGCTTGTGAGCGTGCTAAGAGAACTTTGTCTTCTGTCACCCAAACCACCGTTGAGGTCGACTCCTTGTTCGAGGGTGAGGACTTCTCCGAGAACATCACCAGAGCCAGATTCGAGGATGTCAACTCCGGTTTGTTCAAGTCCACTTTGGAGCCAGTCGAGCAAGTCTTGAAGGATGCCAAGATCTCTAAGTCCGGTGTCGACGAGGTTGTGTTGGTTGGTGGTTCCACCAGAATTCCAAAGGTCCAAAAGTTGTTGTCTGACTTCTTTGACGGTAAGCAATTGGAGAAGTCCATCAACCCAGATGAGGCTGTTGCTTACGGTGCCGCCGTCCAAGGTGCCATCTTGACCGGTCAATCCACCTCCGAGGACACCAAGGACTTGTTGTTGTTGGATGTCATCCCATTGTCTTTGGGTGTCGCCATGCAAGGTAACGTCTTTGCTCCAGTTGTGCCAAGAAACACCACTGTCCCAACCATCAAGAGAAGAACCTTCACCACTGTTGCCGACCACCAAACCACTGTGCAATTCCCAGTCTACCAGGGTGAGCGTGTCAACTGTTCCGAGAACACCTTGTTGGGTGAGTTCGACTTGAAGAACATCCCACCTATGCCTGCTGGAGAGCCAGTGTTGGAGTCCATCTTCGAGGTTGACGCCAACGGTATCTTGAAGGTCACTGCTCTCGAAAAGTCCACCGGTAGATCCGCTAACATCACCATCTCCAACTCCATCGGTAGATTGTCTTCCGAGGAGATCGAGAAGATGATCTCTGACGCCGAGAAGTTCAAGAACTCCGACGACGCTTTCGCCAAGAGACACGAGCAAAAGCAAAAGTTGGAGGCTTACGTTGCTTCTGTTGAGTCTACTGTCACTGACCCAGTCTTGTCTGCTAAGTTGAAGAGATCTGCTAAGGACAAGATCGAGGCTGCTTTGTCTGACGCCATGCAAACCTTGGAGATCGAGGAGTCCTCCGGTGATGACTACAGAAGGGCTGAGTTGGCTTTGAAGAGAGCCGTCACTAAAGGTATGGCCACCCGTTAAGCATATCTAAGAGATAGATGAATAATTCATGTATAAAAGGTCATTACAATAAACCGCTATTATAACTCTATTGTAGATCTAATGTAGGCCCAGTGTTGAATCTTAGTTAGTACTGTGGGATTGATTGGTGTCTGATTATTATTGTTTGATTCTTGGCTGGATTACTCCAAGATGTAGTTCCCCAACTTGTCCATTTTGAGGTTCTTGTCGCCCGCTGACAAGGCCTCGATGATCTTTTCGTTCTCCTCGGTATCGTCTTCTTCGTCTTCTTCGTCAAAGTCCTCGTCGTAGTCCAGAGACTCCAGCTCGCCCGATTCGCTATACTCCTCAGCTTCTTCCTCCTCCAAATTCACTTTCCGCATGCCCTCCACAGCAGCCTCCAAGTCACGGTCCGACTGGTTCTTTTTCTTGGAGTAGCCCGAGGCCTTGACCTCCACATCCAAGTCGGCGACTCTTTTCACGTCTCTATCAAAATCGGGTATGGCATATCTGTATCCGTCACCATAACCTTCGGTATCGAACATGGACGAGTCATCACGAGGAGTATAGCCGAACTTGCGGTCGAAAAATAACCGGATACTCTCCACGTCTCTTTGGAAGAAAAACTTTGCATCTGGGTGCTCTGTGGATATACACTGGGGAAAGTCAATGACCACGAAGTCATGGTCATGGTTTTTGGCATCTTCCTCATCGCGGATGATGATGTTAAACTCGTTGAAATCACAGTGGATGAGCCCATGGTTGGCCAACCTCACGATAAAGGCCATCAACTCCGAATACAAGCGCTTGTGGTGGGCGTACTTGCGCATGCTCTTCATGGTGTAGCCCCGGATCCACTCCATCATCACACAGTGCCTCAGGTGGTCGTAGGGCGTGGGCACTATGAAGCCGTTGTTGTGTAGCACCACCATGAACTGGTACTCTTTCTCGGCGGCCAAGCGGCTCAAGTACATCCAGTTGGACGTCTGCTTGTTCTTCAAGTAGTCTCTGTTGTTCTTGACGGTCTTGAAGGACGTGCGGCCCAAGCGATGGATCTTCAACACCTTCTGGGCGCCAGCAGGGTCGCTGACGGAGTAGATATCGGACTCCTTACCCACACCAATCTTGGTGCCCACGGAGTAGAGCGAGTCTCGGTTCAACAACAGCTTGAGTGCAAGGTAGTCGTAGCCCTGGTAAGTGATGCGGAAACCATCGTACTTGGCGTTTCTGAGCCTGGCCACCAACTTCAACTTGGCCAAGTCTCCAATGGCGCGGTTGGTGCCCGACGGCGACTTCAAGCCTCCAATGGAATGGATCATTTGTGTGGGCACAAGCTCGTGGTTGCGGGACCCCAATTCGATGGCTTGAAGAATCCGGAAGTCATCTGCGGTCAAGTACCGCATGTGCGAGGTATCAAGCTTCATGTTGTATGGTTTTCCTGGTGTATAGAAGACTAGCTGCTTGTTAGGATTTAAAATTCAGGTTCGGCTGTGAAGTCAGATGGGGATGGAGCGCCTTGGCCTGATAATGGAGATGAGCGTGCGTAATTTTCGCATCAGATCAGCTCTCACTCTCATACTGCCAGTCACTCTCACTCTCACTCTCTCTCACTCTCACCCAAACTTCTCACTCAAACTCATCCACGCTCTCTCATACAAATCCACGCACCTACTCTTCTCTCATGTTCACGAAGAAGAAGTACGCGCGCAAGGCTCATAACCGAAAACCTTTCCGGCGAAAGAGTCTGCGGCGACGAGTCATTCTTCGTCCTCCTGAGCTGGTTGTTCCTGACAAGCCCACGTTTGATGCTGCTGGCTCCAGTCTCTACTCATGGATCCACTGCATGCCCGAAAATACTACAAATGCCACGAAGAGAGGCAATACAAAAAATACTACTCAAGAATCCAATGCTGGTTTTGGCAATATTGAAGGTACTCGTGAGAATCCTAAATCTGGTAGTCCTGACCCGAGCAGACGTGTATGCTCGCTTCGAGAGAGAGCGGCCCAGGTGCTTGCGCAAAATGCCGATAGCTTATGCGCTTCGTTTTTGGAGGAAGCTCCATGGCTGTGCTGGCGAATGGTATGGCTGAATATTGTGAGCCACGGGCTAGATCTGCCGTTTTTGTTTCGGATGTTCTACCAGAGTTTCGGCTTGCAGAATGGCTTCGTATGCCATTCCCAGAACAATGGCCATATTGGCCGCACCCATGGCTCGGCTCGGCTGGTCAAGAAGGCCGCGCTCAGTGCATGCCTTGCACCTACTCTTCCCGGCCACCGCATGGAGAATGTGTTTTCCAATATCTCGGTGCCGGAGTTTACGTTGTTTGTGCTGGCGCTCTCGGAAGCTGCCGTGATGGCCGATTGCTCGGGTGTCCGCGTGTTTACGCCTTCTCAGCTCTTGGCTCTCTGTAGCACCCGCAACTTGGAGGCTTTGGATCTCTCCAATACCGATATCGATGACCAGTTCCTATATACGTTGCGGGCGTCCATGGTGCTGAAACACTCACGTCTCCAGATCCTACGTATCTGTGGGTGTCCAAATATTACCGAGACGGGTCTTCGTGTTTTATTAGCAGAGCCTGGTGCTCCATGTTTGGCATACATAGAGAGTGATGTCCAGCTCCGCAAGCTGGGCTTTGTTCACGGGTTTCTGGCTTCCGCCAAACATGCTGATTCAATTCCTGGCACAAAATGGCGGCTGGTACAGGAATCGGACTCCGCCATTGGCGTGGTATATAAGTTCCACTTGGCCAATAAGCTACTCTGCCTCCTGAGAAACATCCCGCAATTCCGCGCCCCGTCGTTCATTTGGGACTTCAAGTTCTTTCCGCAAGTGGTGGAAGGCACTCGAATCTCCGAAGAGCTTGCATTTGAAGCTTGGAAACTGAGATTGTCCCTTGCCACCACTAGACCTGCTCACGTTCCCTTTATGTATGTGAAGGATTGCATCGAAGCTGCTCCAAAGGAAGACCCACCATCTCCTGAGCCCGTACCGGAGCTTCTGGTGTTTGGTCGTGCTAGCAACAGCGTGCTGGTGGAGAAACCAAAACCCCTGCTGGTCAGGAAACCTCGTACCGTCACTACCAACGCCAAGTCCTTCTTTTTTGGGTCTTGACCCACTAATGTGAAACTCTTTATTGTTCCCGTTTTAAAAACCGTAACAAGTCAGCACCGTTGCTCGGTGGAGCCTGTGGATGAGGCTGTGTAGGTAAAGGAGCCGGTTGAGGAGTTCCGTAGGTCTCTCCATAACTGGCCATTGAGTTCTGGGGTGGCTTACCACCATTCAATAGTTGGAGAAGTCCTGCACCGGCACTGTTGGTTTTGCCGTTGCTTGTAGCAGGACGAATTGGTTCGTGGTGCACAGGCTGAGCCTCGTCTTCGGACTCCAGGTCGAATGTGTGTTTAATCCTATCGTAGATTGGGTTTTCGACAGCGGTTGACTTCTCGAGGTCATCGAAGTCTTCAAAATCTTCGAAGTTTTCGAATTCATCTTTGTTCTCCAGTGATACCACGTTGGGTGGTGCTTCGGTGTGTGCCACAGGTGGTGCTGTCTGCACATTAGAACCCAGATTAATGAAATGCAAGATTTGGTTTCCAGCACTCAAATCTGCTGGGCTATTCTGTGTTACATTAAAAGGAGCGTGTGGAGCTGAAGTAGGGAGAGAGTCAGGTTCCCTCTTGGCAAGCTTAATCGTTTTGGGATTGTTGAGAATGCTCAAGAGCTCGCCAGATGCCTTACTGTCCCTGGATGCAGGGTTATTGAGAATACTCAATAATTCTCCGGATGCCTTATTGTTTTTCCGAGGATGAGATGCACTATTGTCATGCAGTTTGGTTGTATCAGAAGAGCTAGGAGGGGCTTGGTGCTGGGATGAAATTGTTCTTCTGTTGGATTGAGCCCCAGGACTGGTAGTCTCTTTCTCTGTTTTCTTTGCTTTCAAGATACCCAAGAGTTCTGCGGCATTGGAGTTGCTCGTTTTGGCTGGCTTGGCCTCTCCTGCCTCCTTCGAATGCGGGTTTTTACCCAAGAGACTCAAGAGCGTATTGGAATTTTCGCTATTAGTGTTGTCACGTTTCAATAATGTGATTTTCTTGGAAGGAGTTTCTGGTCTAGACTCGAGTTCAGCTTTGTCTTTGCGCGAGGCATCGAGGCTGTCTCTGCCATTCTGGGGTAGAGGAACAGACTTCTCCTTCTGGGTACGGGGCCCATTCAAAATCGACAAAAAATCCTTGGAGTTCAGCAGCTTGGGTACTCCAGTCGGAACTGAGTGCTCCGTAGAAGGCCTGACCTGGGGCGTGTCCCCGGTGACAGGGCGTGGAAGTGGGGCTCCCATATAAGGTGCACGGAATTCCGAGGGAGGCATCATGTGGACCTGGCCCAGGTTCTGGGCAAAAGGAGGGAAAAACTGGGGCATTTGCCCCATGCCGCCGTAAACATTATGCAAGTGAGAAGGAAGCGACATTTGGATGAACTGTTGCGGAGGATTTTGAGCGGAGTCTTGAGTTCCCGATTGATTGGCTTCCACTTGAGGTTTTGCGCCTTGCAAAATGTCAAGGAGTTCTCTGCCAGCATCAACATTGGCATCGGAGGAGATTCCCATGAGCGCCTTCAACCTGATTTCTGCCCGCTGGATAAGCTCTCTCTCGCTGATCAAGCCCTTGTTCTTGTCAATCCATCTGGTGAGAGGCTTGAGCAAGATATTAATCACAAAGAACTTGTGGGAGTTGTTTTTGACTGCTTTCTGGAGGCCCTTGATGTCGAACCACGTGATCTCGGCAATCTCGTTTCTTACCAAAGGCTCGAAGTTCGTATCCTCTGGCACATTTTTGGCCAAAAAGATCTTGAAGTTCTTTCCGCAGATTGTCCGCTCGAGCACATCCGATTCATTGACGTGCTCTCGGCAATCGAAGCCGGTCTCCTCACGGACCTCTCGGATGGCACATTCTAGGTCCGACTCGTCCTTGGAAATCTTTCCTCTGGGGAAAGACCAGGACTTGGACTCGTAGCCGCGCACCAAAACAACCTTGGTCAAGTCGTTGTTCAATAACGCCACGCCTCTCACGGGAATGGTGGATTTGTAGGCGCCAAAGCGAGCCAAGGAGTCCCTCGGGTCGCCCCACTTCCAGAGCAACGGACATTTATTCAAGATTTTCGGGGCAAAAGTCTTCATTTTCATGCTGGGCAAGTTCAGGTTAAGCGCCCTGACGAAATCCGTGTAAAACCATTGGGCCTCCTCGACCTGGAAGAACACCCGTTCTATCGAAGACAAGTCTTCGTCGGGGACGTTGATGACAAAACGAACAAGTAAGTCCTCTAGCACGTGATCAATGGGCTGATTGAATAGCCCATCTTTTAGTAATATGCTCATCGTAGTTGTGTGCTTGGAGAAATATAGTAAAGGGGATGTATTATGGATGGTGTGAAGGTGCATTATGAGGTAGAAAAAAGTCGTTTTTTCACTGAGTCCTGCACACACAACTTTGGCCACCCAATCCACTGCCGTCGCCCAAAATCATGACATGGACCTGGTTTTAATGGAGGGTGTTGAATGGAGGGACAGTTTGTTATAGGAAGGAATTTTCAAGAATTTTAGGGGGTTTACGATTTTTAAGCGTAGTATTGTTTATAGCTAAGCAAAGTGCTCATGGATATCGCAGTGACAGACTATCGCACCCGAAGTGCCGTGGTCTCCCACACCATGAACCAGCCATACATAAACACCAGGTAACAATGGGTATAGTGAAGAACACCCTAACGGAAAGCAATGAAAATAAGATATATTCAGACAAAAAAAATCTCAATCTACTAAAAAGCTTTCAGAGAGAATCATGGCCTAAAATCGGCTTCAATTAATCCGGATTGGGAAATATGGGGGATGGGGGTGGAAGTTCATTGTTGAAGTGGCCTGCACACACGGCTGGCAACATGTCCATCTTGGTCCGCACCATCAATGGCCCACGTATAGTTACACATGCAGAGCCGGAGTTTCAGTAGCTGCAGGGCAGTGCTCAACCGAAACGTGCCCCGATTCGTAAATACCTTGAAAGAGGCCTCCAAGCCTGCACTCAAGCACTCGGAGTTGGTGTCCAGACCCTTTGGCTTCGACCTGCCCATCACCGTGGCTGATAGTGCCCACGTCTCCAGTTTATTCGGGAAAAACTCTTCTGAAAGAAGACAGAGGCAGCTTGATCATGATATCAAGCACTCGCCGTTCTACGACTCCAAGTCCTTCTCTAATACCCAGGGCAAGATCTTCACTCCACCAGTGTCGTACTTCAAGCGAGACAAGTCCAAGTTCTTCCCCAACATCGTGGGCCACAACTTGCAGAATAACCCTGTAGCATTGAAGGATTTGCTTCCGGGCAAAGTATCGATAGTGAGGATTTTCTCCACCATTTCGGGCGAGAAGTGCACCAATACGTATATGGAAGAGTACTTGTCCGAAAAAGGGTATGGACAGCTCCAGGAAAATTACAAGAACGCCCAGATCGTGGACTACAATATCCCACAATCATGGATCAAGGGTCTTTTTGTGAAAATGGCTAGGTCCAACTTGAAAAAAATCGTGCCCAGTGCTCGCCACGATAAGTACTTCATTCTACCCAACACTATGCTCGATGTGGACACACGAAAGGTGCTCAAATGTGATAATAATTGTTCGGGGTATATCTACGTTTTGGACGATGAGGGTAGAATCAGATGGGCCACTTCGGGCTATGCCAATGAGTCCGAGAAGGCTGTTCTTTGGCGAGCTGTGGGGGGTATCAATAGAGAGATAGAAGCAAAGGCGGGGGAAACGGCAGAAACGCCAAATTAGTCCCTTCATTTTTTGAATCCCTAAATTTCTCACTTCATGAATCTCTTGTATATAATAATACCAATCCCTCATACTAGGTTAGCATGTAATTTCAATGGTGAGAGTGCTAGATGTGGTGCACTCTGGGCTGGTATAATGGGTGCGAAATATCTCATAAAGTACTACTAGACAGCATATGATACAAACACTGTCAAAAAGGAAAAAAAAAGAGAGGGGACATGCAAATGGATAGAAAAAAGATACATTGACTTCTCTATTTTCATTTGTGCCAGAAAGACAGCTTTCAAAGCGTATGGATTACTGAAGTAAGTGCACACGTGACGCGAACAGGGCTACAGCCCTACATTACATGCAGTACCAACTGGACCTGGGTACGAAAATTTTCAAACTTCGCGGCCCATATTCTACTCTTCAACAACGTCAATATCATAATGTCTGCCCCTATCAACAAGGAGAAGGTCCAAGAACAACCTCAAGAGATCCACAAGATCAGAATCACCTTGACCTCCACCAAGGTCAAGCAGTTGGAGAAGGTGTGTTCCAACATCATCAGCAGTGCTGTTGACAACGAGATCGTCAAGAAGGGACCTGTTAGATTGCCAACCAAGGTGTTGAAGATCACCACCAGAAAGACTCCTAACGGTGAGGGTTCCAAGACCTGGGACTGCTACGAGATGAGAATCCACAAGAGAGTCATCGACTTGCAGGCCCCAGCCCACATCGTCAAGAAGATCACTCAAATCACCATCGAGCCAGGTGTGGATGTCGAGGTCACTATTGCTGCTTAAGCGTGCTGAAGCTGCTTGGTGATAGTACACAGGAACGTCACATATCGAAGTTGTGTTAATGAAAACGTAGTAATGGGAATTTGTATCCAAGTGCTCTAGGCGTGCCGTGCACCTAACCGTGCACAGACGTTGTGGTTTAGCTATCAGGATTTGGTGCAATTGTCGATGATTTCTTGGTGTATTGTTCTGTATATTTCAATATATATTGGCACACTCATATATGTAGAGTATAGTTAGAGATGGATGTGTAGACCGTCATGTGGAGTGCGGAACGTACAGAGTAGACAGATTTACTAAATGCACATCTGGATACTAGATAGGGATGGGCCCAGATAGTCTCATTTACTTTTGATTACACCAAATTATTGCACGACACTTTACATGAATTCATAAAAACTACTGTTCTATACACTATACTGTACTATACTGTACTATACTGTACTATACTGTACTATACTGTACTATACTGTACTATACTCTATACGCTACACTCTACCATTTGTTCTATTACTGTAATATAATCACTGCCATACAATATATCAATTACATTAGCTGTACTCTACTATACCGACTACTAACTGAGACACTACAGTGACACTGACTATACTAGCATGTACCTACCATACTAGACTTGTTAAGAGTACGGTTGGGTCTTAGTAAAATACAGAAGTGACGTCTAAGTGACTACTTTGAGACAGAATGGTTATTATCCCACTAGGATGAATGGCCTATTCTAGTGTATGGTGAGTAGTGAGTGGTACTTAGAGTCATACACGCTATGGCCCCAAATCTTTGGTAGTCCAAATTCATCACTAATGTCAAGTATAGAACCCTACTACGAAGGATCAAATATTACATACAGTGTTCTTCAAAACTATTCAAACCCACACGATAAAAGATTCAAACCACACTAGCAAAATGTTTCAAACCAATAATTCAAAGACTTTCGTACCCCTTCCACTTCAAATCAGTCCGTTTTAGCCTTGTCTAATATTGCAAGACTCCTGAATTTATATAAGACAATCATCAGATCAACTTTTCTCCACATTGAATTTTATAAATCTGGCGTGAAGCAATCACCATTTGGTTTGAAAGATTGGGCGAAACAGTACGAAACATTTTGCTGTGTTGGTTTGAATAGTTTTGAAAAGCACTGTAACTATGCTAACTGCTCATCACACTCCGATGCACCCTACCATGCCCTACCATAATGTACTAGACTAAATATACTACATGTACCTCCATAGTCTATTCTATGCCACTCGAATAACGTGTATACTGCTATGAATAGACTTCTGTTGTAGTATACCGATAGACTATACCAAGGCACTGGACTAAATGTATTACTGTATTTACTAGTCTGGGATACCATGACTATTGCACGTCCAGCACAAGTTCAAATTCATTGTACTTTCTACTACTCTGCATACTGGTATAGCTCTCTCTTGGTGACAGTATGATAGTAGTGAAGAGTATGATAGTGTCATAGTAGTAGTAGTAAACACACTTTAGTGTAGGGTCACTTACATAGACGAGGTTGAATATATCGTGTTGCTTGTTCACCTCTGTAACTTGATACCACTGCACCACTGTAAACCAATATTTTAATTTCTGGGCACCAGTAGAGCTAGTATAGACAGTAGAGTTGGTATAGTCAGTAGTTAGTAGTAAGTAGTAAGTAGTAAGTAGTAAGTAGTAAGTAGTAAGTAGTAAGTAGTAAGTAGTAAGTAGTAAGTAGTAAGTAGTAAGTAGCAGTAATTGGTGTAATTAGTATAGTCACAGCTATATGGTGAGTGGATGGGAATTTCCTGTTCTGGCTTTTTTCTTTCTCCATCAATACAATCCATTCATAGGTATTTTCAATGCTTTTGTACATACACCCTTTTAAAATCAGTATATTTCTTATAATGCTTTGAATTTAAAAAATCATACCAATATATTTAATCAATTGGAACGTAAAACATCCCCAATTGGAGAATAAAACCGGACCAATCAGAAAATAAAGCACGCCACCAAAATAGAGCTTTAATTTAACTCTATCACAGGATATTTTAAGCAGAACAAAGGTTCCAAGAGTCCGATAGACCTGTAAAACTTAAAGTAGCTAAATTTCTCAGATCTCTTTCAGCTGGTGTGTAGATTGAAATGGCCTGTAGCAGTAGTTATATTCCCTTCGGTTTTAGTTTTACCTTTGCTAGCCTTAGACCTCAAAGAATATAAGTCATCAATTGTATAACCATTCTTTAAAGATGTTTTTTATCACCATCAAATTCTAACACATCGTACACGGTATATTATTTTTAGCTACACAACCTGGTCTAGCAACAGTTTGTTTAATTCCCTCGTATCTATATTATTTTTTTCTTCATACTCAGTGGCTTCACCAATATCTACCTATGAACCTATTTTTTTTTGAAGTATGTATTATGTAATACTTGAGATATTGTCAACTTTTTATTTGAACTTTTTAGAGGGATACCATAACCAGCAGGTAATTTTAATTATCCGGACTTTTGCGCTTGTTCTTAGAAATCATCTAAACTATTGTATACTTTATTGTTAGCAAGTAAGGAGCTTAAATCATAAACACCAAGTGTAGTTTAATAGCAGCATAGTATGGCGGAATACGGTGAGTGAAAGGTGAGTGTTCTACAGTAGTAGAGTAGTGCAATGCAGTAGTACGGTCATAATGGCAAAATTCAGTCTTAGTCAGCAGTATATTCAATACTCAGTAGACTATTTCAGTGAATATAAATAGATCGTGGTAAAATACTTGTTAGGCCCCACCATTGGTCGTGTACTACCCATATGGATAGCTCAGCAACTCGCTTCATTGTGTGCCAGCCAGTTGTACTATATACCGGAATAACCTCTAAAACAAGCCCATGATTACTTCCTGTATAGAGTTATAGGCCAAAATTCCATACCGAGGACAAACACCACAAAAGTATAATTGTAGTGCTATACTGTACTGTACTGTAATACTATGGAGAGAGTATGCGGCGACAGTGCTCGCAACCAGCCAGTTCTCTATGGCTCGCACTGGTCGGGCATATAACGTAACCCCTAAGAGAGGTGATCCCCACCATTTCCTGCTCTGCCAGCCACAGCAAACTCGAGTTTCAGCATGATCTTCTTCACCCCGAAGCCCAAGCTAAAATACTTGATCACCCGCCCGCTACACGCCTCCAAGAAATTCTTATCCAGCCTGGCCTTGGGTTCCCAGCCCTCCAAGCTCTTCAACAAGAGATATGTGGCAATTGTCTCCGGAATCGTCCTTGTGAGTTCGTATGTGACTTTGGCGCCTTCCAAACACTATAAATTGGATAGTGTGCCCCCTTCTTTGGGAGGGGCTTCTAGCCTGAGATTTTACAAGCCTACAGAAGATGTGAGTGACAAGCGGTACTTCTCCGCCACCACCAGCTCCATTAAGAAGAATAGTTTGGGTGCCCAGCAGCACAAGGAGGGCATTTTTTTGTTGAACGAAAACCAGGTTAGCGCTAAGCTTAGGCAGTTCGAGGAATCGTATCACGTCAGCAGAGGTAAGGGTGTCACGAGGTATGATATATGCCAACTTCCCTCCAACTCGCCTATTGAAGATGACAGGGCTGAGGAGATTATCCAGGTGCCTATATTACAAGATAACAACGTCAAGGCTTCCACGGATTGGATGTTTTTCGGCGTGTTTGATGGCCACGGTGGATGGACCACCTCGTCCAAGTTACGTGATCAGTTGATTCTGTACATTGTGCATGAATTCGGAACCATCTTCAAGCCGGCCGCCAAGGAAGAAAACTTGCGCTACGTACCCAACAGTGCCACCATAGACCAGGCCATCAAAAACGGCTTTTTGAAGCTAGACCATGAGATTGTCAACAAAAATATCGAGAGTCTTTTGAATGACAATAACAAGGCCAAGGCTGCTGAGTTATTGATGCCTGCTCTATCAGGCTCTTGTGCTCTTCTTTCTTTCTACGATACAAACACCAAGATCTTGAAGGTGGCCGTGACTGGTGACTCCAGAGCATTGTTGGGCTCGTTCAAAGACAACAAATGGGCGGTCAGACAGTTAAGCATAGATCAGACCGGCTCTAACCCTACTGAAGTGGCCCGTATTATCTCTGAGCACCCTAATGAGCCCAGTGTTATAAAAAATGGAAGAGTCTTGGGCACATTGGAACCATCCAGAGCTTTCGGCGATTGCCGTTACAAGCTTCCAGCCAGAATCCAGGAGAGAATATATAAGCAATTCTTCGGAAGGAGGCTCCCCAACAACCTTACGTCGCCCCCATACGTGACTGCGGAGCCAGTGATCACCACCACTAAGATCAGCCCCGAAAACAACGACTTCTTGGTCATGGCCTCGGATGGGTTGTACGAAATGCTCTCCAATGAAGAGATCATCGGGCTTGTGGTGAAATGGATGGAGAAAGAAAAAATGGTCAAGCCTACGAAGTCCTTATGGAACGTCTTTGGATCCAACGATAAGGGGTTACCAGAGGTTGAAGATATCACATCAGACAAGACCAGCAAGCAGCCGTTCCGCAAGAACAGGCACTCATCCCAAAACGGATTTCTTTTGGAGGACAAGAATGTGTCGACGCATCTTATTAGAAACGCATTGTCCAACGGAGGCTCCCGGGAGCAGACGCTGATGCTTATCTCCATTCCAAACCCCGTGTCGCGACGCTACAGAGACGACTTGACCGTGACAGTAGTGTTCTTTGGCAAAGGCATGGGTGAGGACGACAATGGGAAGTTGGAGGTCAACTCCGAAGCTACCGCCGGCGGGATTAATGCCAGCAAGCCAAAATTATAGGTCGCAGACATGGATAAAAAAGTGTCACATTGATATCAGCTACTCAGTAGGTTGGTAGTGCGCATTTCGCACATCATCTAACTTGTAAGTGTAGACCCACACAGCACTCGTAATACATACTACTACTCCCCCGTCAGACACGAAGCATGGCCACTGAAGACTTGAATCCCAAAGAGATTCTCGACTTGGGAGCTGATCCCACTAAGGGTACTTTTCTTGACGAGCTCTCGCAAGAATTGCTTGAGCCGTCCCACCAGCTCAATTGGGATGTCCTTGGTCTCGTACAATCCATCCCCAACATCGACAAACAAAGGATCTTTCTGCAGCTTCTTGTACAGCCCGAATCCATTTCTCGAACATCGTTTCGTTTCAAAAGAGGCGGCATCGAAGGAGCCGTCACTGGCTCACGGGAAGAACTCCGCCTATCAGAAGTGGATAATGCCAACGCCACCAATTCGCTTTCCATTAACAGAAAGCTCGGGTCCAAGCAAGATTCCGTGCACGGCAAAACCAATTTCTTGCCTTTTCAACCAGGAGGGCTCTTCAACAAAACCCAAACCAACCAGACCCTCAATATGTCTCGGGCAGCATCAGAGTTCCAGTATTTACGTCGAAATTCGCAGGGTCTCTTTGATGTTCCACAGGGAATGCTGAGGGGATTGACGTTGCAATCGGAGGCAAAAGAGCCCATGGAGGGCGTGGACCCGGAGACCGGGCATGAACTGGACGAAGAGGAAGACCATAAGGCCCAGGTCCACGATGAGGCCTTGGACGACCACAGGTTCCATGATCTCCAGGAACTCGATGATTACATTCCTCCTGACTACAGAGTGATCCAACAGCAGATGGATGCGGAGGTGGAGGTGAAGCGCGATTGGGCCCATGTGGTGGACCTCAACCATAAGCTCGATAATTTCGACGATGTCGTGCCAAACATGGCCCGTACATGGCCGTTTGAGTTGGACACGTTTCAGAAAGAAGCCGTTTACCATTTGGAGCAAGGCGACTCGGTGTTTGTGGCTGCACATACGTCCGCTGGTAAGACGGTGGTGGCAGAGTATGCCATTGCCATGGCTGCTAGGAACATGACCAAAACCATCTACACGTCGCCCATCAAGGCTTTGTCCAATCAGAAGTTCAGAGATTTCAAGGAAACTTTCAAGGGAATGGATATTGGACTCATCACTGGTGATGTGCAAATAAACCCCGATGCCAATTGCTTGATCATGACCACCGAAATCTTGCGGTCTATGTTGTACCGAGGTGCAGACCTTATCCGAGATGTGGAGTTTGTGATTTTTGACGAGGTCCATTACGTTAACGATATCGACCGTGGTGTGGTGTGGGAGGAGGTGATCATTATGCTTCCGGACCACGTGAAGTTCATTCTCTTGTCTGCCACCGTGCCAAACACCTACGAGTTTGCCAACTGGGTGGGAAGAACCAAGAGAAAGGATATTTACGTGATCTCCACTCCAAAAAGACCAGTTCCGTTGGAGATCTTCATCTGGGCCAAGAATGACTTGTACAAGGCAATAAACGCAAATAGTGTGTTCAGTGAATCGGAGTTCAAAAAACACAGAGATGTTTTAGAGCCGGATAACAAAAACGTGCCTCCCAAAGCAGTTATGGGCAGTGGCTCTAGAAGAGGACCCGGTGGTACTGCACGCGGAGGAAACAGAGGTGGAGGCCGTGGAGGTGCTGCAGGCAATTCCAGATCCGCCTTCTTGAGAGACGGACCAAGCAAAAATACCTGGACGAATTTGGTGCAATACCTCCATTCCAATAAATTACTTCCGGTGGTAATTTTCGTCTTTTCTAAGAAAAGATGCGAGGACTACGTTGATACCTTGAGCGGCGTGAACTTCTGTAATGCCAGGGAAAGATCAGAGATCCACATGTTCATAGATCGTGCCGTGGCCCGATTGAAAAAGGAGGATAGAGAATTGCCGCAAATTCTCAAGATCAGAGACTTGCTTAGTCGAGGCATCGCTGTTCACCACGGAGGTTTGTTGCCCATAGTCAAGGAGTGTATCGAGATTCTTTTTGCTAAATCCTTGGTGAAGGTTTTGTTTGCTACGGAGACTTTTGCCATGGGTTTAAACTTGCCCACCAGAACAGTTGTGTTCTGTGAATTAAGAAAACACGATGGAAGAGGCTTCAGAAACTTGTTTCCTGGAGAGTTCACTCAAATGGCAGGAAGAGCAGGCAGAAGAGGTCTAGACACCACAGGAACAGTGATTGTCATGTCTTTCAAGCAGCCCCTTCAGCCTGCCGATTTCAAGGAAGTCACGATGGGTAAACCAACCAAACTCTCGTCGCAATTCAGGTTGACTTACAACATGATCTTGAACTTGTTGAGAATAGAAGCACTTCGTGTGGAGGAGATGATCAAGCATTCTTTTAGTGAAAACTCTACGCAAACTCTCTTGCCCGAGCATAAGATTAAGATTGAAGAGCTTAGTGAAACTTTGAAGGGTCTCACGCTCAAAGAATCAAAGTACATTGATGACTTTCATAAATCTTATTCACTTATGAATGAGTACAAGGAAATCTACGGCAAGATTTGTCATGAGATGCTGATTCTGAAGAAGTCTGATGGCCGGGTATTTGATATAGGAAAGCTCACGGTTTTCGAGGACGAAGATGGAGTTGTTAGATGTGGAATCGTGGTCAAAAGTGATTTGTCCCGAAAGCGTATCATCTTCATGACTTTTGACCATGGTAAAGAATATGAGGAGGTCAGCAGGACATACGGGTTGCCCTATTTCCCCAATGAAAACTACATCAAGCAAGTGATGCCGGAAGTCAAGTATAAAGGCGATTTGCGTCTTACAAGTGTTCCCCTCGGCAAGATCCAATTCGCCAGTCTCTATACCATGAACGTGAACATGAAGAACATATTGAAGCAAGACAACAAGGAGGTGGAGAAAGTGGAGCAGTCCTTCAGAATGGTGGTTCGTTTCTTCCCCCGCCTCAAGAGCATTGTCTTGAAGTCGTTAGTCAAGTTCTCGTTGCTCGATCAGTTGAAGCGTATCGATGAAATCAAGGAGGAGTTCGAAAGCCTATGTGCATATAACAAACCGGAATTCAAGGAGTTCTACGCGCAAATTAAGAGGCGTGAAACCATCAAAACTAATATCGAGTCTTTGAATGTGTTGATGTCGGATGAAAACTTGGAGTTGTTTCCTGATTACGAGCAGAGATTGAAGGTATTGGAGCACTTGGAGTTCATTGACAAGAACCAGAATGTCATGCTTAAGGGCCGAGTTGCATGTGAAATCAACTCAGGCTGGGAGTTGGTGTTGACGGAACTTATCCTAGACAACTTCTTGGGAGACTTTGAGCCGGAAGAGATTGTGGCCTTGCTCTCTTGTTTCGTGTATGAAGGACGGTCCAAAGATGAAGAGGACCCACCAATCACACCAAGATTAGAAAGAGGAAAGGAGAAGATTCGGGACATCACAGAGAAATTGCTCAGGATCTACACCGAGCACCAGGTGTCGCTTTCTTCGGAAGAGGAAGAGTTCTTAGAGCGCAAACGGTTTGCATTGGTTAATGTTGTCTATGAATGGGCCAAGGGAATGACCTTTAAGGAAATTATGCAAATCAGCGTGGAGCTGGAGGGTACCATTGTCAGAGTGATCACCCGGTTGGATGAGATTTGTCGGCAGGTGAAGAATGCTGCAAGCATTGTGGGAGATTCCGTTCTCCATTCCAAGATGTCAGAGGCACAGGAACGTATCAAGCGAGACATCGTCTTCTGTGCATCTTTATACATATAATCATAATAAATACCACCCATAGAATATTAAGGCTTGTCCTTGGAGGCGATGATACGCAATATGCCCGAGCTGGAGTTGAGAATCTTCAGTTGCCAGAACGTCAGGAGAATTTCACGGGAGCCAAACTTCACTACCAAGAGGCCTAGCATAGTATAAAAACTTGCCACGGTGGCCTTTTCCATAATGGCCTTCCGAACACTGTCTGGGTTTTCAACAAAGCCTCCAGAGTGAGCACCTCGGTACGGCACCACACACTTGTCCAAGGAATTGAGCTTCATGAAGCGCATGGCCAAGTATTCGGGGTCGGCAAATAACTGAAGCGAGTTTTCAAGCTCCTCGGTCGACTGCGAGAGGTGTTGAAGATCAGCAAAGATGGTGTGCAGCATACAGTGGAGCTCGAAAAACCGGGACCCTAGGTTGCGCACCACATCCTGCTTGATGGTGGTGTTTCCGTACTCCGAGCCTGCGGGTAGCAAATGGGTGTGAATGTCCATGTTCGAAAGACCACATATGACACATATAAGCTCTTGGAACAGAAGGGTTAGTTGCGGGCCCAAGAATTCTTGGATGCGGTGGGACCGCGCCTGTAGGAGCGACTCCATGCCTGGATCTAGATAGAGCCTCTCCATAATATTGGAGTACACGGGGTACTCGTGGCCGTCCATGAGGGGAGAAATGTAGCCGTGAGGCGCCAAAGATTCAAGCTTTTTCCTGGAGCTATTCATGGCGATGTTTTTGAGAAAGAGGTCTCGGTTCAGTATGGTTTCCACACATTGCCGAAGATGTGAGGGTCGCATGGATATGGTATCAGTATGTCAGTGTGCTATTGGTGTAGGATTGGTAGTATTAGTGTAGTATAGCCAACAGGAGTTTAGCAGTGAATTGTATAATCAGTGAAATGTATGTGTCCTTGTACCAGTGTACTGATGAGTGAACTGTATAAAGTGTATTGTAATGGGTGGTATGAGTGAGTGCGTGCGTGGTGAGTGAGATGTGATGGGATGGGATGCGAGTGTGAGTGATGGTAATGAGCACCATACACCAATTAATACTAACTGAAGGTATACGTAGTAAAATAGAATAAAAGATGAAAGTTCAAATTCTGAAACCACGCAAAAGGCAAAGCCGTCATTACTACATATATCACATGATGCCCCAAGAATTACTCTTGAACTACTCATATCATCCATGTGCACTGCATGTAAGGCTCATCTTCTTCTATCGGAGCGACTACTACTAGTGTGCCAACTGGCAGCTCCATAGTAATTCTGACCGTTGCCTCATGTCGTCTAAGGCAAAAAAGAAAACCACAGGCACTAATCCTGCTGCTCCGGTAGCAGAGAAAAAAGTCAAATTGCCCAAACTGTATATTGCCCGGCCAGCCCCATCTGGCCTGGCCACCATATGGATCCACCCAGAGGTGGCCCTGGCAATGGAGCTCACACAGGGCCAGTTTGTGGTGGTCAACAAGGAAGGAGTCGCAGGAGTGCTTGCTACTTTGAAGCTTTTTGGTGAGGACCAAGATATGAATGTGGTGCAAATCCCCCGGGAATTGAGGCTTCTTTCGGGCATACTCTTGGGAGACCGGGTATCTTTTGCTGCTTACCAGAAACCGCCTCTCTTTGCACAGAAGGTGCGTGTGTTTAGTGAAACCCAGGTGGATACTAGCGAGATCAAAAATGCCTTGACTTCAATGGGTGTGGTCAGCCCAGGTCTACTTGTCACGTGCCAAGACCAACTGGTCAGAGTGGTTGATGTTGTACAGAAACAGACAGCCAATTCCGTGGATTCTGTGGCAAATCAAATGGCTGGCCTCTCTCTATCTACTTCCACTGATGATGGTTTTGTGTCTCTGCCTTTTCTCTGTATTGGCACCACTGAGGTGGAGGTGTGCTCACATGATATAAATATGACCCTCCACCCCAAATTGCCCCGCCAGTTTGCATTTGACCAGGTCGGTGGACTCGATAAGTCAATTGCGCTTCTCCGGTCAACCGTGCAATTACCCTTGCACCATGCAAACCTCTTTTCTGACTTTGGCATTTCTCCTCCTAGAGGCATACTTCTCCATGGACCTCCAGGAACGGGAAAAACAATGTTGCTTCGCTGTGTGGCACATGAATCCGATGCCCACGTGCTCATGGTCAATGGTCCGCTGATAGTGTCGAAGTATTTGGGCGAGACCGAAAATGCCCTTCGTGATATGTTTGCTGAAGCAGTGAAGTACCAACCCTCGATCATCTTTATGGACGAGATCGATTCTTTGGCGCCCCGCAGAGGCCTGGACGATGCCGGAGAGACCGAGTCTCGTGTTGTGGCCACGCTCTTGACCATGATGGATGGAATGGGAGATGCTGGACGAGTGGTGGTGGTCGGGGCTACTAACCGGCCTAACTCGATCGACCCAGCTCTTCGGCGCCCTGGGCGTTTTGACCAAGAAGTGGAGATCGGAATCCCCGACGTAGATGCAAGAGCCCAGATCCTTCAGAAACAGCTCTCCAAGATGAACCCGGAGAGATGTAATGTCCTGCAGGAGGAGGTCCTTAGCATTGCACTGAAGACTCACGGCTACGTTGGGGCCGACCTCTCTGCTTTGTGCAGGGAAGCTGTAATGAAAGCCATCTCCAGAGGCATAGGAGAGGGCCAGGCCTTATTCTCCAGTATGGCCAATTTGCAAGGTCTAGATACAAAGGTCCAGGTATGCGACCTAGAGGCTGCCCTTGTGGAGGTAAGACCTTCAGCCATGCGGGAGATCTTCTTGGAAATGCCCAAAGTCACGTGGGACGACATCTCGGGCCAAGAAGACTTAAAGCAGAAACTCACCGAGGTCGTTCAGCTCCCGTTGGAGGCCGCTGATACTTTTGCACGGCTTGGCATTTCGTCCCCCAAAGGTGTACTCTTATACGGACCTCCAGGATGCTCGAAAACACTCACTGCCAAGGCTTTAGCCCATGAGTCGGGCCTCAACTTCTTGGCCGTCAAGGGCCCGGAGATCTTGAACAAGTTCGTGGGAGAGAGTGAGCGTACTGTGAGAGAAATCTTCCGTAAGGCCAGAGCAGCAGCACCCTCGATCATATTTTTTGACGAGATCGATGCTTTGGCCTCTTCAAGAGATGAATCCCTGACACTGGCCGCACAGAACGTGCTCACTTCCTTGCTCAATGAAATAGATGGTGTGGAGGAATTGAATGGCGTCATAGTGGTAGCTGCCACTAATCGGCCTTCAGAAATCGATTCAGCTCTTCTTCGACCTGGACGTTTGGACAGACACATCTACGTTGCACCTCCAGATCATGCAGCCCGGTTGAACCTTATACAGAACCGGTGTAAGGAATTCCATGTGGAGCTGAGTGAAGATCTATTTACTAGGCTTGCTGATGCCACCGATGGGTGTTCCGGAGCAGAGGTAGCCCTCTTGTGCCAGGAGGCAGGACTTGCAGCAATCATGGAGGATAAGAATGCTACCAATGTGAAGGAGCATCACTTTGAGCATGCATTGAAAAGTATTTCAAAGGGTATTACACCAGAAATGCTCGAATACTACCTGGAGTTCGCTGGGCGCAGTGGATTGGAAATATAATTGATCTTCTTGTATAGATGGTACAGATGCTTGTCGATGTCGATAAATACAGGATTGTAGGATAGTAGATTTATAGTTCAAGTCTGCTTGCACCCCTCCTCGAGGTCCTTCTCAAAGTTCTCGGGAAGATCCTTGGAATTGAAGTCCAAGCCAGCATCCTTGCTGCCCAAACCGCCCAAACCGCCCAAACCGCCAAAGCCAGGGAAATCCGCGTCGTCGCCAACCAACTCTGTTGGAGGGTTACCCAATTCCTGTAACGATTCTAGCAAGCTGTTGACCTTCTCCCTGTGTTGCATGTTGTCGTTATCATAGTCAGGGCCCTCGAAAACAGTCAAGATATCGTTGGTGATATTATACTGTTTGGAGTAGCGATCGTAGTCGTCTGCAGAGAGTTTCTCCTTAGACTCCTTCAAGTAGTCCGGGAACTTGGTGTTAAGGTCTTTGATGGGCTCGTAGAGCACTTCCTTCAGCGACAATTGCTCCAACATATCCGTCAAGAGCTTAGTCATGTCAAAGTCGCCTTCACCCTCGCTTCCTCCAAGGCCAGCCAACAACTGCGAGATCATATCTTCTGGGTTCCCACTCAAGGTGTCGTTCTTCAACTGTTCGTCCACGGTCTCACCTGACTTCTTCAAGCGCTCCATGGTCTCCTTCATGACATTGTCAAAGTTTTGCGGCTGCAGAGCCTTGGCAGCCTCTTCCATGTGGGTCTCCTCGAACTGTTTGACCAAGGTTTCAAACTGTTTCTTGGCCTCCGGATCCTCGATCTTGAGGTCCTTGACCAACTCGTCGATATTGTGTTTGATTTCATTAGCCTCTGGTTTTTCGGCAGACTCAGTTTGGTCAGCTGCAGCTCCAGGCGGCTGGCTCAACACCTGCTCGTCAAACTCGTCCAATAACTCATCCAAATCATCGTCTTCTGGTGCAGACACGGGTTTGACTTTGTCGGGCTCCGGCATTATTTTTGTGGATATCTAGCAATCTATTTTGAATGGTCTAATAAGCAAGGTTTGTGTATGTGGAGAAACAAAACCTTGGGGTGGGGAAACAAGCCGTGGGTGTGGAGAGACAAAGTCCCTTTGGAGAGCGGTGGAGTCGCAGAAACCCACGCGCAGCGGTCAAAGTGCGGAGGAGCCGTGGTCTGTCCCTCACTTGTCTCAGCTCACCCCGCGCTGAAATGAAAAAGCCCAAGGTCCAACACGTGAAACACCGAAGATAGAGCCGCTCCAAAGCATACCCCATATATTAAACTTACAAAAAAAAATGAAGAAATTGATGTCATCGATGTGAATTGAATTGAATCAATAATGATATGAATCAATGTAAAGAGAAAAAAAATACAATATGGATCAATACATTGATATGAATTGGTATGAATTGATATGTATTGATATGAATTGATATGTATTGGTATGAATTGTTATGAATTGTTATGAATTGTTACTTTTATAGTTGAAGTACTGGGGCGCTTAATGGCTGGTGTCATGAAGTATATGGCTGGTCGCTGTGAGGGTACTGTTTGGGTGCTGTTTGGGTGCTGTTTGGGTACTTTTAGGGCGTGGGCCACTAGTCGTGTGAGGTCAGAGGTCTGGTGCGGACTACAGTGTTTTTGAAAAGTATTCAAACCAGCGCGACAACATGTTTCGTACTCCTCCGCACACTCTTTCAAACCAAATGGCGTAATGTTACACACCAACTCTCATTAGATTTCAATATTCTGAAGTGTTAAATCGGGATGATTGCCTGATATTTACTACATTGGGAGTCTTGCAATATCAATTAAGGGTCAAAACGGATCTGAAGTGGAAGGGGTACGCAAGTTATTGGTTTGGTGGATTTTGCTAGTGTGGTTTGATTCGTTTTATCGCGTGGGTTTGAATAGTTTTGAAAAACAGTAACATGGCTAAACTAAGAAATAGAATCGGCACACTATAGATAGAGTCTGGTCATAACATCTAGGAATGTGTGATAGGGAATATCAATATGTGATAGGGAATATTTAATATGGATTTTCTAATATGGATATTGAATATGGGAATAGGAGTCTGAGTGGATGTCAGATCTCAAGTATGGAGTCTCATGGTCTCTACAAATCCGTCTTCTCTTGCCTACTTTGACGGATATCGTGGTATAAATGCCGCTTCCACTCACTCAAGAATAACAGCATATATGAAGAAACAGGACGAAAAGACAAATGAACATGAAATTGGACAGTGATTAAGAAGAAGAATTAAATGAAGAAAGGAAGAAGAAAAGAAATGAGTGGGTCACAACAATGGCATTGGGCTGGTGGACTGAAGCTGGGGCATTGGCACATGGAGAGCGGAGTTTGCAGCCTGGGGGTGTGCGGCCCTAGATCTCGCGGCGCCCAGGGCCATGGGCGAAAAAAAACCACAACAAAGCGCGGAGCTCCAACTTATTATCACACATCACCCATCCTAGTGTCCCTCGCCACATGTCGCTCTGCAAGACTCGCCTACAGGAAGAAAGAAAGCAGTGGAGAAAAGACCATCCCTTTGGGTTCTACGCCCGCCCCCGCAAGGCCGAAGACGGCTCCTTGGACTTGACTCATTGGGACGCTGGCATCCCAGGAAAGGCAAACACCCTTTGGGCAAATGCAACCTACCCGGTCAGCATTTCGTTTTCCGACGAATACCCCTCGAAACCGCCCAAGGTGATGTTTCCCTCAGGCTTCTACCACCCCAACGTGTACCCTAGTGGCACGGTATGCTTGTCCATCTTGAACGAGTCTCAGGACTGGCGGCCCGCCATTACTTTGAAGCAGATTGTTTTGGGCATTCAGGAGCTTCTTACAAACCCCAACCCCGACTCGCCCGCACAGGAACCAGCGTGGAAGGCCTTTAGCAAAGACAGGGCTACCTACGAGAAGAAGGTTAAGGAGCAGGCCAAGAGATATGTCAACGCCAACTGATAAGGGTTGTCGCACGGAAAATCGACTGTACTATATTACTAAGAACTAATACCAGGTGTTGCATGTAGGTGATTCTAGGCTGCCGCTATTTGTCGGCGCTATTGCTGATCAAGTCTCTGCTTATGGAGGCCCCGATCTCCAGCTCCCCGAGCTGCGAAGTGCCTTTCTCCTTGTATGTGCTCACAGCAGGTATATCGGCCTTGATCCGAGACACGAGCGTCAGGTATGCCCGGGGCTCCAATTTAATCAACGTGTGCAAGGGAATTGACATCCATGGACTCTCCTCTTGTGGAACGTTCATGAAATATGCGTACAAGCATCGCAACACCGCTTGGTGGGTGATGATAAGAATGTTTTCCTGCCGTTCCAACTCCATGATGATGGGCTCCAACCGGATCACAATGTCCCGGTACGACTCGCCTCCACGGTACCTGTACTCGTACTTGTTGTCGTCTCTGGCCTTGAAATCCTCGGGGAACTTCTCCTCGATTTCTTCATATGTCATGCCGTCGCACTCTCCGGCGTCCAACTCATCTAGTGCTTTCCATTCCAATTTCCTCTTGTACGGCAAGAACGACGCGGTTTGCTGTGTTCTTTTGAGGGTGGATGTCCACACCGTCAAGTTCGTGTGCTTATGTTCTTCGCCCAACGACTTGAGGACCAAGTCCGGGAGTTTCTTGGCGTAGCGCATGCCCCGTTCTGAGAGGTTGGAGTCTCCGCCGATCTGTCCGGTGAGGTTGTACTCGGACTCTCCGTGCCTCAGCAACCAGATGCTTCTTGGTTTGATGTGCAAGTTCATTACGTAATAAACGATTCGAGACTCCAAATAGCTCTCGATTCTGTTGACAATGATTTGCGAACCAACGTTGACGAGTTTGATGAATGTCAAGTCGCCGTCATCGTCCACATTCAAGGTCTCGTAGTTCTTCTCGTATTGCTCGATTCTCTTTAAGAAGTCCAGAGTGGCGGTCTTGGGGTCCACGTCGGTATAGTCCGGCGAAGTCGTTTTGACGTCAGCAATATTGTGCAAGATAAGGTCCTTGTCGTCACACCAGCTCTCCAAGAATATGGGCTCGATCAAGTTCTCACGACATAACTTGAGAAGCTCGGCTCTTCTGGCCTTGGTGGAGTTTGTCGCGTCAATGATCCCCACAACTCCGTTTTTTTCGGTAAACCATTCCATCATATCGGCAATGGCCATGTCAATAGCCTTCTTCCGGGTATTCAAGCCCTCCACATTGTCGGGGCTGAAGAAGTCGGCGGTGACGAGCTGGGAGCCCGCCAAGTTTCGCCGGTAAGAGCCGACATTAAAGCATTTGGATTCTATGGATAGCCACAGAAGATATCGGACGATTTTCTGGGCGATCAACGACTTGCCTCGGGCGGGCAAGCCCACCATGATCACACAGATCCTGACGTTTTCCACATGGGAGACTGAGTATACGGGCATTGGGCAAAAATAGAATGCTGTTCAGTGGTGCCGATATTATAAAAGATACCTTGTGCTAGGAAGAGAGAGGTGGGAAATATTGGGCGCCGATCGAAGAACAGTACGAAAGGATTGTTGGTGTCAGGGCCAAATTCACTTGCAGGTATTTCAAGGTCGCGAACTGGGCTTCCCCAGAAATTGGGGCCCCAGTCACTGCGGCGTGCCGCACACTACAAAGCTAATGCATCTACTGACTTAAGAGGGAACTTTGCAGATCTAGGCTTTCCTTTTGTAGATATGGTAATTTGGCTTGTTACCGATTTAACCGACCCCTGACCCGGGGCTTTGTCCCAAGCTTGAATTGTCACCTCACGCAACTTTTCTGCACATGGTAAAAATCACCTCATAAAAGCGATCAGACCTACATTCCGACAAATAAAATACGTAGCACCCGAAAAAAAAGAAAAGACTTGAATCTACGGCATGAGAAAAGCCAAGATTTCATATGTCCGGGTTTTGGGGGTTTTTTCCTCAAATATAGTGGCCGATTCCTTCGAACTGCCTAATTTTACCTCCCCAGGTCACGAGACCCTTGCGCATCTTGTATAGGTGACATCAGCATCAGCACCCGCACCCATTCAATACCCATAGTTACCATGAAGAGGTTCTTGAGTAAGCTGAAAAAAGGGGTTGCGCCCGATACAGATTCAGGCTCCATTGTGGGGGCCTCGTCGGTGGCGTCCGAGTCCGAGTCGCTCCAGAACCTCAAGCCTATGTTTGAAAACTCGTCCTCGGGTCGCTTCAACAACGACGTCAAGCTAGAGATCAACCCGTCCATCACTTACAGCGAGTCTTTTGTGACGGAGATATCCCAGGATAGATCCAAATCGGTATTTTCCAGCAAATTCTCCAGCTCTACCAAACAGTCGTCGTATCTCTCCAGCCAGAGATCCAAGCCTAGGAAGCAATACCAAAACACTTCTCAGCCGTTGCAGATTTTCGACACACCCGAGGAAACCAAGGAGGAGGTTGGCGGTGTTTTGAATTCCGATGTGATTGCGGATAAACTTCACCATCTTTGTCTTGAAGTTTTGTATGTGCAAGGTCAATATGCCACATCGGTGTCCAACTTGTCCAATACCACGTTGAGCTTCATCAATAGTCTCAAGGAACACAACAAGGGCATGAAGTCTATGGAAGTTGCTGGACCATGGCTGTTTGACTCATATAATAATGGTGACGTGAGGAAAATACTCAAGGTCTTCCTACATTTCTACGATAATCTCTTGAACGATGAGGCGTATCTTCATTTGAAGTTGATTTTAAGCCGAGATTTCAGCGACTTTTGTGCCACGTTGAAGAACACCACTTTGGGAACTTCTAAGGTCCCCCGTATGGGCTCTCTCAATCCACAGAACATGGCTATTGGGTCTAATGATGGCAAGCCATACCCCAACGAAGGGCTTTTGGCGAAAATCCTTGACCGGATCTCTCAATCTTCAATAAAGATGAACGAACAGAACGGTTCCTTTATTGCACCTGTTCTCCGTGGAATAAGCAAATCTATGTGTGTTATTTGCTTATGCTTCGGGTATCCCAATATTGAAGAACGCCATCTCCGAGAAATCTCTTCTATCCGGGATCTTTTTGATGATGTGCACGTTGTTTTGGTCAAAAACAGAATCGACTTGGCTTCACTCAGGCCTGCACCTGCCGAACAGTCTAACCAGCCAGAAATCAGCCCCGAAATTTACCTTCAAAAATTCAAGTTGCCGTTCAGATACCCTGCAGACTCCAAAAAACCTCCCATGTCGCTTTCACTCTCGGCGGAGTCTTCTGCTAGACTTAGTGGCACCATGGGAGGATTCCTATACCCAATAATCGACAAGAAGAAACAGCCCCATCTTCTGTCGTACGCAGATTCGAAGTTCTCTATATCTTGTGGCCATGTGTGCTTGGATGGACGAATAGGTGAGGAGTACCCTCAAATCTCATCGCCGCTGTCTGTTTTGATAGGCCTCTACAAGAAGGCTCTTATGACCGAGTATGAAAAATCATGTGGTGATGAAAATTCACAAAGTGCCACGGAATCTAGAGTAGCTTATGGGTCTGTTTTGAAGCAGATAGATTCCGTTTTTCCTGCAAGGACGGTAAACACCATTGATCCGGTAACAAAAAAACAAGTGACAGAGACCAAGAACTTTCCGAAACACCGATTTGGACAAATCATCTGGGGCGAGCGCACGCTTATCCCGGCAAAAATCACCAGCAATGGTAAGACATTTCTCGAGAAACGTTTGAGTGATTTGGCTATAATCAAGGTAAACAAGTCATTCCAGTGTGATCAGAATTACCTCGGAGACGATGTCGCTTTCAACGAGTATGATCCCGCTTTGATCTTCGACAATCTATACGTGCGGCAAGTGGTGGATCTACAGAGATATGCCAAAGAGGTCAATGCCAGGACGGTGAAAGAAGTCGACTCGTTTGTTTCCACTTCACCAATGCGTTATACCAACACAACCAACCACCGGGGCCTTCCTGTATTTAAATACGGGTCGACCACCAAGCTCACGAAGGGAAATCTCAATGGAATTAAGCTTGTCTATTGGATGGACGGAGCTATCCACTCCTCTGAATTTGTTGTGAATTCCTTGGAAAATACAACGTCGTTCGCCGCGGGCGGTGATAGTGGGGCGTGGATCTTGTCCAAGCTTGAAGACGTCAAGGGTTCCTCTCAGACCAAGGGTCTAGGTGTTGTTGGCATGCTACACTCGTATGACGGAGAATATAAACAGTTTGGGCTCTTCACACCTATGACAGAGATTCTTGAAAGATTAGCTGAGGTGACTCAGATTCCTTGGGGTGTGGTGGGTGTACAGGCCAAGAGCCAAGACATTGCACCAGACCTTGCATCGTTGTCTTCGCTTCAGTTGAGCGATTCAGATCTCAGTGACTACGAGAGCGGCATCGATGACCACAGTTTCTAAAATGAGGTTGGTAAATAGTATTCTTTATAAGATGCAATAATTCTTCACTCAAGATCTCTCGCTGACCTTGTAGTCAATGAATCGTCCGAGGTTTGTCCAGGCCTCCTCTGCACGAGCTTTGAGCGCTGCGTTTCTGTTCTTATCAATCTGCTTGTATAAAGCCTTGACCTTAGGCTCAAGACCTCTCAACGTTTCGAGGTAGTTGCCTTGCACGAACACGGGTTCGTCGTAGTCGTAGGCATAGTCCCCAAAGATATCATAAATCAAGTTAAGACACTCGATGGGGATCTCTTGGGCCCTGGTCTGCTTGGCATTACTTTGGGGGTCCGAAAAGTGACCGATGAGATTGAGTAGGAATTCGGAGATCTTCCTTGTGATGTCCACATTGCCAATAACCTGGGCCACGCTTCCCAAGAAACCAACTGCAGATAGAAGAAACTCAAAGTCGAGTAGAGCCGTTTCGCTTTCGGCAGATATGTTGGAGGTGATGGAGTTGCATTCGTCCAAAAGGCCAGTGACCTCAGCTAATGAGACCTTATCGCGGACCTCCGGGCCCACAGTCTTAGAAATGGCCCACAAGATACCCAAGCTCAATTTCTGTACCTCCCTGTCGGAGGACTTGGTGGCATGTTCACACTCTTGCCATAATTGAGGAAGTTTGGTGTACCAGTCCACAGGTATAGATGCATTTGATAAGAAGAGCCAGCAAAGGTTGTTGAGGCACACCAAGATCTTGGTGGTCAACAGCAAGACTTGCGAGTGTTCCTTGTCAAAGACTAGAAGATGCATACACGAAGGGAAGACCGTGTTCAAGAGCAAGTTTGTGAGGTCATCACTCAAGTCCACTGGTTCTTTGAAGTCAGCCTCGTTGATTGCGAGGTACTCGCATATACTAGTGATCAAGTCAATTGCAATCTCAATGGCCTGGAGGTCTCCACGAGCAGTTGTCTTTTCGGGAGCTTCTCCTCCGAATGCCACATCGATGTCCTTTGGTTTTTCGTCCAGCTCTGTCTTCTGGATGGGCTCCGCTGCGTTGTCTGTAGCAGATAAGTTCTTAGCCACTTGCTCAATGTCGATTTTTGTAATGGTCAGCAAAATATTAGACAAGATCTCACCACAGGCTGCATCCTTGGTGCGGGAGGAATCGCCGTTGATCTCAAGGAAGTGGAATTGAATTCCTTGTAAGTAAAGCTTGCCCAAGTTGTTGGTCTCGTGTGCAGGCTGGGAGAGAGCGTGGGTCACATTAGGCAAGGAGAATTCGGGGGTGGCAGCCAAGGTCTGCACGAAGTCGGCGGAGTCCGAGGCAAACTCGTAAATGAAGTCTAGCAATGCGTTGAAGAGCTTGGTTATTTTGAGCTTCTCCACATTCCAGTTGAGCAACTCAATAACGAGACCCGTCACCTGCCCCACCTTAGCATAGATGCTATCGTAAAGATCATCGGAGCAGCTGGCAATCAGCACTATGAGCGAGAGGATGTTCTCGATAAAGTCGAACAACATGTAGGTGATCTTCTTGTCCAAGGCCTTAGCGTCTGATTTCATGTACTCGAGCGACTTTTCGATTTTTGAGAGGCCCTTTTCGATGGGTGCCCAAATATTGGACCGCCAGAGGTACTTGGCCACCTCGTAGCCTTCCTCGATGGTCAAGTTCCTCAATAACCCAAACGACTCCACCACAAGCTCGTCATTGGCATCGTGGAGGGTCTGTTCCATGACCGTAGGAACCAATTTCTCCTTCAAAAGCATTCTTCTCATGCGGGCATCCTCCACCAACACCGTGATGGCGCTAAGGGCCACAGAACGGTCGTTGGATGCGGAGGACGATAACTTGGCTATCAAGGGTAAGATTTTGGTCTGGCGCAACGACTCATCCTTGGCATCTTGCCTGCTGACCGAGGAGCCATCTTTCTTGGCTGCAGGATTATACCTGCCCCTCAGGCTCTTTCTTCCTTTTTTCAATTTTCCCATGTGTGGCAGATGGTGTGATGGTTTAAATTTTTGTTCTCAAGAGATGGACCTGAGATGCCTAGCGGTGTGTGCAGGACACCATAAATGGTTACCTGATACTAATGAATGTGGAGATGCTACTATTAATTTTTCCACTTGAGATGTTGTTCTTTATGATTTGACTATTTACGAATGGACTATGGACAGTATGGCTATTTTTCTGCAGTGGTGTTGTTTTCCGATGTGTCGATTTGCTGCACCGGGACTGCCGTTTCGGGCCGAATCACCTTCTTGATCTGCTGCTTCAAGTCGTCCCAGCTCTGGGGACTGTCGTCCTCAATTTCATCTAAGGGTATATCGGCACGGAGGTTTTCATCTTTACGGAGTTGTTCACTGACTGTTAGTATAAGGAGGTCAAATGAGTGAGTCAAATGAGTTAAATGAGTTAAATGAGCGAGTAAACGTACATGATGAGTGGTTGCCAGAACTTGACCCCCGTGTACCAGCCAACGGCACCCACGGCAAGAATGGTAAGTGCTTTGCCTCCTCTTCCGGACATGTTAAAGACACGTGTACTGTAGAGCAGTTGCTAGGCCTCACTAAGACTATTGGTCCTTGGGGCTGAATTGATGGTGTCAGATGAGTGGTGGTGTGCTACCGTGAGATTCTGGAGTCGCGCCATGCACGCAGCACTGGCCTTCCTCTGCCCTCACCACCTGAGAGTGTCTGTTCATGTCTTTTTGGAAATTGTTGAAATTTCGGTAATATATTGGGTGTATATTAATGGTGTTAAAGTATGATAACCTAAAATAATACTCGAGATAATAATAATAATAATTATAGTGAGGTTCTCGAAAGGTATAGCTAGTTTATTCATGCACTCAATCAGTTATCGAGTGGTGCGCACCTCGTGAGTGCAGCATCAAAGATTATACACAGTGACATCTTATGATTTATAGTGCCCTTCAAACTGTCTATATTACAGTTCACTGAAAAACTGCAGTTCGTTTATTAATGGTCTTGCGTACTTTCTTTTATTAGTAGTGAGTTAAAGTGTTCTATTGAGTATAGAGAGTGGTACAGCTTAGTGTCACTTCGTAGATATAAGTAGTGTGAATGAACATTACTACATCATAGCATAAATATGAATTTTACACAAAGCAATAAATATAGAGTCATATCAAAATTCTATAGTTTATATTGCAATATGTTAATGATTGATTTTATTACCATGATTGTCTATTTTTGACTGAGTCACCTTATGGAAGGGCCTTGAAATATAACAAGAGTAGATCTTTTCCAGCAAAAAAGGGAATTCGTGGAAGCCTAGAAGCTCATAATTTCTGGTAACAATTTGTGATGATAGTTCTAAATGTTGCACCCAAACAAGAGGCACTGCCATTTGTTTTTTTTTTCTTAAATATAATTGAATGGTGGAATTGGATTCGTGAAACAAAACAAATTGTCTATAGACTTTTATTTGTGAATTGGCCTGTTGAATCAAAAGACAATAGTCAGGACAACTATAAAATGCTTGAGTAGCAATAAGAAGCTGAATTTAGACATGAAACCGAAATAGATCACTGGATATTGTAGCGAGTTATGGGACATTCGTAGTTTTGATTTCTTCAAAGTGCTAGAATTAGACCAAGGAGACCCATCACCGGACAAGAATCTACATGTAGTGTGTGGAGTTGAAGAAGTCTCACATACATTTAATAATGGTAAGTGTAAAAGATTCAAGCCATGCTGTGGCAGTAACTTAGCTGAAACTTCATTAGGACACATTACTAAGGCTTAAAAAGAGATTGGACCAAGATTACAAAGCCTAAAACAATGCAGTGTTCAATCCTCGTAGAGTCCAGTGCTCTTTACTACACCATACTTGGTAAAAGTGGCATAATTTTGAATCTTCTAGGTGTTAAAGTAGTCTAATTTTTGTATACCTCCAGAGAGTTCTACTTGGCAGCGAGCTATCTTTAATGGCGGCCTTTCTGGTACTGATCTATTGGATGTAACACTGACTCCAACCGAGGTGACAAAGGATGAATACCGATTTTTAAACAAAACTTTGATCAAGTTTAAAAGCTTCGAAGTATAAAATGATCCATAATTGAAATGTCATAGCTCATTGCCTCTCCAATGCAAGGCAATATACTAGAGCTCAAGAGTCCATCGACCCAACCAAAGACATGTAAAGAGAAGAAATCAAGGCTTTCAGTGTTTTAAAAGAATTTAGGTATTTTGTAAATTTTTAGGGAACGAAAATAAAGTCGGAAGAACTCAGTTCCGGGGGAATAGGGTGCTACACTTGAAGGTGTCAAGGGCTTCGGTTGATATGGGTGCGAAAGTTCCCCATTTCTAGACCTAACTCATACGCACTTTCGCAGGAGCCCCCTTCGCGCGGTCGTGCGCCGCACACACGACTATATAAAGCAGCCTCGATGCCCCAGAAATAGACTCTTTTTTTCTCCAATCAAAAAGTATCCGGGAGTATTTGCCACGACGGGATGATGCACATTGTCAAGTTATCACCGTTGCCATATATATCTATATATTGCACTCCCCAGAGTAACCAATTCCCAATAGGAAGTTTATTATCCGACGGGTCTCTTCAGTGAGGCGATGGATTCTGAATGTCGATATTTAATGGGAAACATACGTAATTGTAAATGTATATAGGAATTGTAGATGTGTGACATGGTTGAAAATAGGCTTGTGATCAAAGTAGTCAAACCAATAGTTGGTAAGTGTTCAGTACTACATACACTGGTAGGATAATATTAGCCCGAATGACTAGAATGTTAGCATTATGATATTATAGAACCATATGCTCAAGCTAAAGCTGGCTGAACAGGTAAATGATGCTGAAAGGTGGATTATTTGTATTACCTGTGTCTAATGCTACAGTGTAGTAACAATTATATGTTGTATTCTTTATACACGTTATACAATATGCTCTTAACGGTACTTGTTGAAACCAATGTCGGAGGCTCTTTCTCTGAAACATTGACGGCAGACGTCCAAACCGTATTTTCTGATCAAACCAGAGTGAGAAGCGCAAACTCTGCACTTTCTAGAACCCTTACCGTAGTTTCTTGGGTGGGAGAACCAAACGTTTTCGTGAGCCATATTGCTAGAAGGTTAGTATTATGTATGATGGTATTTTGGGATGAATAAGAATGTGCCAAGCTTGATTTTCGTTCGACACCATGTGGACTAACTGTTTAAGAGTGTGATATACTGGATTTTGGTTCTGAGCCTATGTTCTGTATCGAACACGATGAATCTCCAGTCTTCATTTTTCTAGAAATGACTAGAAATTTGACGCAGTTCCATAGTCATATGGCTGATCGAGTTCACATAGCCCAGATGGAGAAGCACTGGTTCACACTAGTTTAGCTATTGGACAAGTGGAAGTTTTATTAAGTTGGAGGTATATTGAACCTTTCAATCAAATTAACACTCTGGACACTTCAGGATATTCTCTTAACGCTATATTCATCTCTGACACATTCATTCAAGGGGTTTCGCTGCACATACGATTAGTTAATTTGGATGTAGTGAAGTAAGTTCGCTGAATATTGGTATACGCTTTAGGTGCGCGAAGGGAAAATTTTCGTAGTTCTGCACAAACCACGCGGGCCGCCAGAGAGCGCCTGGGGGTCACGTGCCAGGAAGGAGAGACGCACCCTTTCTAGGGCACCAGCCCTGAGTCCCACGCGCACCTCACATCATCGCAGCGATGACTTTCTTGATGAGATAGCTCTCATATCATCATGGCCGGCCACAGGAGCACGCTTAAGAACGACCATAAGCCGTTCAAGTCCAAGCATGCCACCAAGGGCCAATTGAAAAACCAATATAAGGGTAAGGTCGAGAAGGCCGGGTCCGCCAGTGTGAAGCCCTCCCGCGTGCTCACCAAGCAGGAGCGTAGAAACACTGCCAAACAGCTCAAGGACAATAAGATTGCCGAGACAAAACTCGTCCGCAAGTTGTTTGAAGGTAACGATGCAGCCGAGAAGGTGATTTCCGTGATTTCCTTGACCAGAGACATTTCCCCAGAAACCATTCTTGCCCAGATTGTCCAGGCTCCCAGTGTACATGACGATGATCCGATCATTGAGTTCCAAAGTGGCCCCATTGTGGCCTCGCTCAGATTGGAAGGCTTCAAGTGTACCACCAAGTTCATTGTGCCCGACCATACCAACTTGATTTCCATTTTGGACGCGGCCAAGGTGTCCGATTACGTTGTTTTTGGTCTTTCGGCCCAGGAAGAAGTTGAGAAGGACTATGGTGAAAGTATCTTGCGTGCAGTGATTGCCCAGGGTATCGCCACCGCCGTGGGAGTCTTGCCCAACCTTATATCTGCATACCCCAAGAAGAACCTCCAGGCTGATGTCAGACAATCTTTGGAGTCGTTTTTCCAGCACTTCTTCCCCACAGAAGAAAAACTCTATGCGCTTGAAAACAAGAACGAGGCCTTGGCAGCCATCCGCTACATCTCGCAAAAGTTCCCCAAGTCCGTCAGTTGGCGAGACTCTCGTGGCTACCTCGTAGCTAACTCTGCTACCTGGCAACCAATCAACGAAGGTGGAGAAGATGGGTACGTGGTGGTGGAAGGCACTGCCCGAGGCACGGGTTTCAACGCCAACCGGCTCGTGCACATCAATGGCCACGGTGACTTCCAGTTGCACAGTGTGGAGAAGGTGGCCAGGCACAAGAATGACGAGCAGAAAGTGTTCCAGGCGACCGAGGTGCAGGAAACCTTGGAGGAGCTCAATCCCGAGGAAATCGACATGGACGACCACGACTACGACTATGAGTCGTATGCTGGAGGTGCCCGTATGGAGGGTAAAACCTACTTTGATGACGACAATGGCATTGCCAACAGAAAATACAAGGCACCTGCAGGCACGTCGGAGTACCAGAGCAAATGGCTTCTAGACGATGTTTTGGAAGGAGCTTCGGATGTGGAGGAGTACGACGGTGAGCACGATGAAGAAATGGAAACGGCCCACGATGAAGATATGGACCTCGGAGATGCTGCTGCTCCTACCGAGTACGAGCCAACCGAGGCCGATCACACAGAAGCGTTCATGGACTTATCGCCCGAAGACGAAGAAGAGCAATTGAGGCAATTCCGTGAGATGGAAAACGAAGAGAGAGAGTTCCCCGACGAAATCGAGTTGGACCCTCAAGAACTGGCCAAGCTGCGGTTGGCCGAGTACAGAGGAATCAAGTCTCTTGGTACTTGTGACTGGGACTGGGACGAGGTGGATCTGCAGCGGCCCAGCATTTACGGTCGGTTGTTGCAAATCAACAACTACAAGGCTACCAAGAACAAGGTGCAGAAAGATGCTATTCGCGAAGCACAGGTGGGGCTCGGAACCAAAGTGCGCCTCTACATCAAGGCTCCAAGGTACATACTCGACAATGTGGACGTTATGCGTGCGCCATTTGTTGTGTACTCGTTATTGCCGCATGAGCATAAGCTCGCGGTCACCAACTTCCTGTTCAAGACGTGGGAAGACTACGAGGACCCCTTGCCTTCTGGAGAACAGCTTGTGGTGCAGTACGGATTCCGTCGCCAGGTGATCTCTCCTACTTTCAACCAGGCCTCCAACAGCCCCAACAATGTGCATAAGTTCCAGAGGTTTGCCCATGCTGGAGATACCTACATTGCGTCGGCCATTGCACCTGCGCTTCTCTATAATGCACCAGCTATTTTCTTCAAGCAGAAGCTGGACGGCTCGTTGCAACTTGTGGGCCAAGGCACGTTCCTCAACTGTGACCACACTCGGGTGGTGGCCGAGAGGGTGGTGTTGACGGGTCATGCCATCAAGATCCACAAGAGGCTTGTGACTGTGCGGTACATGTTCTTCAACCAAGAGGATATCAACCACTTTAAGGCTGTGCCGTTGTTCACCAAGTCGGGCCGCACGGGTTTCATCAAGGAAAGTTTGGGTACCCACGGGTACTTCAAGTCCACGTTCGACGGACGCTTGTCTGCACAGGATGTCATTGGTATGGCTCTCTATAGACGGGTGTGGCCGGGCTTGTCCAGCTTGTGGAGCCAGTAAGTGTGTAGAAGGACCGTGGAGGAATATAGATACAAAGACTAATATAAGGTTTAATCGGACTACTGTAATTACTGATCTACTGATGTGTTTTACCTACTCTACCTAGTACATTGTGTATCCACTGTACTGTCCTTACCTCGAGTACCACTATACTCTACTGTTTATATTATGTACTGGCATTCTAATACTCTGCTTTGTCTACTATACTTACACTCGTGTACTACGCTGTGTACTAGTGTTGTTCACATACTACCCCACTAATTAAGACTTACTACTCCACTGACTACCTCATTCCTAGTCCTGCTACTCCCTTTTGTGATGTAGTAGCCTGATTTTAGAGTGGTAAACCTGGCTGATTTATCAATTGGTAAACTGTTAGATCTACTATAGGCAGTGCTCCACCCATAGTTGTATGAAGGCTACATCGTCTGATCCTAACAATAGCCATTGCATAATGTAGTCGCATACCTCTTGACAGTGTCGGACGAAGTGCCTATTTGGCCAGAACATAACCGCTATTGTTCAGGTGAGGGTTCCTCGAATCCACGTTTTCTCTTGAAAACACCTAAATAGCCGCAAAAAAAAAAAAAGGAAAAGCTTCCTCCCTTCGAAATCATCAATCAATATAGTAACGATCTGCTATTAGTACTGCTGATAGAATCAGCCACTCCACACAGAACTTCCTGTATGAATTTGTCCGTATAACTTGACGAACTCATTGTAATGATAGTTATTCTACTCATAAGATTTTGGTGTTACTTCTCCACGGCTCGTTACTAGTAGTCGTTGTTAGGCTAGTAGTTTGGCTGTACATCAAGTAGGGGCACTGATGTAGTATTTTTGTTGTAGCCAGCGGGAACTCCTAGTCTATTGCTTTCAAATTGGGTGGCTTTCGGTAATGACTTATAAGAACTTTTCTCTACTTTATCCACTACTCTTGGACTTCATGTGCAGCCCCTGCATATAAGGAGCCTTTGAAACTCCACTACGCAATAACTTAGCTCCTACCTCAGTCACTACTTGCCTTTATTGTTGGCTCTGAAAATACTACTTAACGTGTGTTTCTAGTCTTGAGTCCCTTTGATGAGAAACTGTTATGGAGTGATCAGATTTAAACGACTCTAAATCCCTCCACATCTACTCTACACCCGGGCTGTATTTACTTTACATTCTAGTGAATGGGTAGCATACTTCTTATTGATTAGGGAGCTGCATAAGTGGTTATTTCCTATAGGCAGACTCAAAGAAGTACTCAAAAGAGTTAAGTAAAGGTGTTCAGTAAAGGTGTTCAGTAAAGGTGTTCAGTAAAGGCGTTCAGTAAAGGAGTTCAAGAAGGAGTTAGTAATGTGGTGGAAACATGCCCGTCACTGAGATGTCTTCAGAAACAATAGCCTCCGAAGAATAGATTTTATGGAATATTCTAGGATTTGGTTATGGTGATATACAATTAGCTGTACTATTTACTATCCATCAACGGTCTCGAGCACTGCATAAACACTCTTAAAAGTCTTCAAATACTATATGAGCAGTGCAGTCTAGAGTGTAGACCAATTTTTCTATCCAGTTGCAATGTTTATCTACTACCCTAATACTTCAACTTTACTTATTGAACTCCGCCACTCTATAACATAACCTTTCTTAATGTATTTGATGGGGAGATTGAGATCCGGGGTCACCCTCGAATATCGGTACCTGGAACATCAGAACATATGGCTTTATTCACGCAAATGAAATAATTAATCCTTCAAACTTTAGAGCCTTGCTCTAAATTCTTTTGTCATCAGAATAGCCACCAAAATAAGTTCAAAAAACATTTTTTTGTGCCTTTGGCGTTGGGCCTTTTTGTCCTGGGGTATCCTGGTGTACGGGTGTGCCAATACCCTCTGGCCCTCGGAACTTTCTTTGCGAGGCCCCGGATCGTCCGTTGCGAGTGCCCTCGGATCTGCTCCATTATAGATCAACTTCAATTCCCCACTGGGCAAATACAAAAAGCATCAGTTCTGCTGCAGAAATTTGCTATAGCACTGGTCTTACAGCGAATATCTTTTTACTGTATTCTTAGTCATCGTGCAGCGGACTGCATGTGGCCCTCTTTGCTTAGTAAAATGGGGTTCCGCCATCTACTGCGATGTAGCACACTTCACCGACTTTCCACCCTCTAAAACCATCTGCTTTTCCATCCGCTCTTCAATACACTTTTTTTACAAACTACAGAAAAGCACTTTGCTAAAACAACAACGCATTATTTCAGTTAAAAAACTGCATACCATTGTACCAAACTGTACCAGCTCGAACCAGCCCATGAGTTTCTTACCCAAAGGGTCTAATCCCAAAACTGCCGGGTTCACCTGTAATACATGTGGCATCCGCTTCTCCACGGCCGAATTGCAAAGGCAGCACATGCGGACGGATTGGCACCGGTACAACCTAAAACGGCGTGTTGCAGGCTTGCCCAATATTGCATCGGAGGTGTTTGCGGAGAAGGTATTGGCATCCATGAAGACACATGACGAACCAGTGGATGAAGACGAGTACGGGTTTTATGTGAGCAATCGCAAAAAGTCGCTTGGAGAAAGACAGTTGACCAAGAAGGACTTGAAGCGGTTAGCCAGGACCCAGCTTAGAGGCCGTGCTCACTTAAATGGGAATGAGCCTAGAGAATATAGCCCTGCGGTTTCCGTCGCATCTGAACTTTCGGAGTTTTCGTTGGGCAGTAGTTCTGTGCCACCCACCGATATCGACTCCAACTACGATACGTTGTCGGAGGCCCATTTGTCGGATGGAAGTGAGTGGAGTAGCCATGCGCACGAGAGTTTGGATGAAACTTGGGAAAGTGACGATGAAGACGAGTCCAGTGAAGATGAGCCCGAGGAGATGCTTCCCAACTACTACTGCTTCTACTGTGGCAAAAACAACCGGGAGACTGAGCAGAACATCAAGCATATGACCAAGTACCATGGGCTTTACATTCCCCAGAGGTCTTTTTTGACGGATTTGGAAGGACTTCTTACGTTCATCAACGAAGTCACCACCACAGACCACGAGTGCCTTATGTGTGGTTTTGAGGGCAAAAGCTTGGAGAGTATCAGACAGCATTTGGTGACCAAGGGCCATTGCAGGATTCCCTATGAGACTAAGCAAGAAAGGGATGTGATTGCAGAGTTCTACGACTTCGACTCTTTCTACGAGACAAAGGAGAAAAGGCAAAAGACCAAGAGTGTGTCTTTTGGAACCTTCATGGACTCGGACTCCGACTCCGACTCTGATGATGTCGTTGGGGCTCCTGACTCGGTGGTAATTCTTCCGAACGGATCCAGGCTTGGACATCGCTCCATGGTGAGATATTACAAACAAAGCTTGCCTGCCGAGAGGGAAGTTCCAGATGCTCGTAAAACTGTGGCTTTGGTGGACAGACGGTTTGCACCTGGGCTTTCTGGACAGCTCATAACAAAGCAAGAAAAGGAGCAGAGAAAACTCGAGGGCAGAGCGAAGAACATTCACGAGAGGAGGACCAAGACAAAGAGAGCAAACTACCAGCGTCACTTCAGAGACGAGTTGTTGCAGTAATGGCTTGCGTTAGTGTTGATGGAGTGGAGTCTATTGAACTCAAAGCTCAAGCAATTGTTGCTGTCCAACTGCTTTGAGCTAGCTTTTTAAGCTATTCGAGCTATTGAGATATTGAGATATTGAGGTATTTTGGAATTATCTGCCCAATGCTAATTGCTTGTGACATGCCTGGTATGGCTTGACATTGCTTAGTGCTTGAGCTTACTCGGAGCTATATGGCCGAAAGACCACGGATATTATTTTCCAGCTAGACATCCGAATAGAAAATTCACGACTGTGTGGAGTGCATGAAGTATTATAGTTTATCCAGTGTAGTTAGCAGACACTAGCACGCGACGTTTAGGTGTCCTGCTATCTCAAGGTGCAGTCTTATCAGTGCGTCATGTTCTACCCTCTACCAAAACAACTGACTCAAGCATAGATGTCTCTCTATTCTTAAATGGCAATCACGCACTTTCAAACCCCCCACCCTCTCTCCATTTCTTCCCCATAAGCACACCCATGGCCAGAGACTACTGTACAATGGGCTATACATAATCGCGCATTAGGGCGTCTATCGAGGTCCAGTCACGCAGAGCCGCGACGCGCTCCATGCAGGTGCAGCGTGAAAGAAGGCTATCGAATTCTATCCTGTACCCACGCAAGGTCTCAGCTAGCGCAGATCATTGTTTCAGGAGCATCATGTTACACTCCTAGTTACTATTTCCATCTGGTACTAGTTCGTTTCTACAAATACTTCTTGATTCCCATTAAGACGTCTACATTACAGTACACCATTAAAACACCCACTAATAATTAACACAGTTAGCAGCTATTGTTAACTTAGAGATTTTATAACCGATTCAGTTACTTATATGTGTTAATGGTGCTTGAAACATACTTTTATGACATCCTCCTAGTACCGGTCACAGCGACGGCGGACGAAATCCTGCGCTCGTATAAAAAACTTGCGTTGAAATACCACCCGGATAAGACAAACCATGACCCCGACTTGACGGAGAAGTTCAAGGATGTCACGCGAGCATATGAGGTGTTGAGGGACCCACTGCAGAGACTGGTGTACGATGCCTATGGCAAGGGCGGTATAGATGGCCATATTCCTTGTTCGCAGCAGACTCTGAAACAAGAAAGACAGCCTCGTCCCGCAGCGCGGCCTGGGCCTCGGCCTTTCCCCTCTGCTGGCGGTTCTTCGTTTGGGTTTCAGCAGGCGATGTTCTCGCAGTTCTTTACTGATATGAGCTCGATGTTCGATGCACGCATGCCATGCTCCGGCCAGTTCAACCAGCAATTCTTTGGTATGGGAATGCATGCCAACCCCCACGCAGAGGACATGACTAAACATGTGCAGCCAGCTCCAGCTTATGGAGGTGGCAACATGAAACGAGGCTCGAACATCCACCATACCTTCAAGGTGGCCCTTGAGGATATGTACTACGGTAAAGTGGCCAAGTTCCAACTACCGAAAACGACGCGGTGCTCGTATTGCAACGGCATGGGGTGCTTCAATCCCAAAACATGTTCCACGTGTGAAGGAAGTGGTGCAGTGATTGTTACCATGATGAACAGCTTCTCCAAGTTCCAGGAACGCGGCTCGTGCTCGGCGTGCAACGGCAAAGGAATCGTGTGTGAACCCCAAGATGTGTGTCGCCGGTGCGAGGATGGGTACTTGGTGGTGAAGAAGATCTTGAAGGTGGGCATTCTCCCAGGGTCCAAAAACGGCGATCAGGTTGTTTTGAAGGGGCAGTCGGATGAGGGGAAGAACATCATTCCTGGCGATGTGATTATCCATTTGGAGGAAATCCCACATCCATACCTTGTGAGACGCGGAAACGACCTATATATGGAGCGGGCCATCGACCTAAAAACTGCTCTTCTAGGCGGACGCATCGTGGTGCTGGACTTTCCAGGACCAGGTGAAGATTTGATTGTCAACATCAATACTCATAAAAAGACACCCTCCACGCGGGAGATTGTGGGGACGATTCAGCCCGGAGCAGCCAAAATCGTCAAGGGACTAGGGACCCCCATCAACGGAAGCATCAAGAACAACCGGATCTACCAAGACCCAGACCAAGTGCCTGAGATTGGCGATATCTCCGCGTACCAGCGAGGAGATTTGTTCATCCGCTTCAATGTCATAATGCCAAGCATATCGGAGCTCAGCAGGGCTGGGGGTCTCGAGACGCTATACAAGTGTTTGCCCGGAGAGGTCAATGAGGAGGCCTTTAGTACGGTAGCCTCTGAGCACGTGCTTGCAAATATCCCCGGCGAAGAAGTTGTGGAGGAGCATTCATGTGAAAGGAGCGAAGAGGAGAATAATGAGGCAGAGGACAATTCCCCTGATAATTACGATTACGATCAGCTCGACCTTGATAGTCAAGGCGGTTCTGAGGAGCACGAGGACAAGCATTTCTACGAGCAAGAATGGTCCAAAGAGGGTGTCAATAACACCAAAAGACAGAAGTTGAGTGGATAACCACATATCACGATACTACGACCCCGATACTACAATCCCTACACTACAATTCTTCACGGCCTCGTGACCTCACGGCTCTTCCAAACCACGCATAATCCGCACAACCCCACGACTATTTATTTCCTACTAATATCATTTAGATTATTTAACTAGTCAAGTCGTATTGGTAGACCCTTGCACGTGGTGTACACCCACGTGACACGACATGTGCGCGGTCAACATCTTAGACCTTCAGATCCATATTGATAAAGAACACCCCAATTGAACACTAATTGAACACCAAAACCACCCTCGGAACCCCCAATAACCCCAGAATTCAACCATGGTGGAGTCGAAAATTTTGGATTCCGCCATAGTCAAGGACCTACTGAACCATATCTACGAGAAGAGAAAGGCCACGGCGTTCCAGATCGAAAACTTGACCAAGGCTGCCCTCGCCAGAGACGACAGCGGGCTGATCTACAAGCTCATCCATGAGTTGACGGAATTGGCACATGCGGGCACCACGCTGGCCAAAATGGGGGCCATCACCGCCCTAGGCAGTGTATCGGTGGCCTTGGGGTCTTTGGCCATAGCCTACTTCTTGGAGGAGATCGTCAGGCCCATTTTTTTTACCTTCAGAGACACTGATGCTCGGGTTCGGTACTATGCGTGTGAATCTTTATACAATATAGCGAAGATAGCGAGGGGGGAGATTCTTCTTTACTTGACGGAGGTGTTTGATATCTTGTGCATTTTGGTCACGGATACCGAGTCTTCGGTGAAGAACGCAGCGGACATTTTGGACAGGCTCATCAAGGACATTGTCAGTGCCAAGTCTGCGAGCTACGTGTCGATTTTACACCAGAGAACTGATGATGTTCAGGAGGTACAGTCCAATGTGATGACTCCAGATGGAGTCTCGGTGCAGATCAACAACCCCCAGGACCCCCTGAAGGCATTCTCTTTACCCCGCTTTATGCCCACGTTGCTTGAGAGAATGTACACGATCGAGCCATTCGCCAAGAAGTTTTTGCTCAGCTGGCTCGAGCTCTTTGACGACATCCCGTCATCGGAATTGATCACGTTTCTCCCCAACTTTTTGGAGCCGCTTCTCCGGTTTCTCATGAACAACTCTCCATCAGACGTACGGATCGAGACTCAAAACCTCCTCAATACGTTTTTGAAGGAGATCAAGGCGCTCTACAAGGTCAAGTACGATGTCAAGAAGAGCCTGATCATCAATGAGCGCAAGAAACTGCTACTGAGAAAGGCAGAAAGTGACGAAAATCAAGACGACGGTGGCCTGCCGAAAGATCTCAATGAGCATTTGAAAAGAGCTTCTCTCGGCGACCAGAAGCAGAGGAACTCCGATTCCATCTCCATAGAGTCTACCTCCACCACCATTATCCGCAGAGCAAACACCCCTGATTACTCAGAAACGCGGCAGCCAGCTTTCGAAGAAGACGACGTGTCATCTTTTGTTAGTGGCCAAGATATCTTTATCAACTACTCCCAGATTATCGAGATTCTCATTAAGTTCTTGAGGCCATCCACCATCAAAGGTAGTGACGACTCGCGCACCATCAACTTTGCTGACGAGAGCCACGATATATGTATGGAGATCCAGTCTATTGCATTGACGTGGCTCCAGGAGATCATTACCATCAGCCCCACCAGTTTCCTGAAATCCATACCCGACTGTGTGTCCATCATCATGCAGAACGTGGCATACACTGATAACCACAACGACACGGAGTTGCGCAACCAGTTTCTTGATTTCGACAAGTCCTTGCGCCGGTACTTGATCCAGCTCCACGAGTGCCATGCTGACGACCCCAACGATATATGGAAAGCCCTGGACCCTTCCCAGATAGACGTAGTCAGTGAGGCAGCCATCCAAGGCTTGAACAAGGACTCGTACGAGGAGTTCTTGGAGTTGTATCTCATGAAGACTTTCCAGGTAGTGATGAACGAGTGTCTACTGTCGATCAACGAGCTAGCTCGCTTGACTAGTATAGACTGGTTGACATTCTTGTACTCCAACTACCGGTCTAGTTTCTTCCCCCATGACGAAGAAACAGAGTCCTCAGGGCCGAAGAAGAAATTGAACTTGGACTTGACGGCTTTGTTGAGATCCTCCGTTAATGCAAGCAACGAAGTCATCTCCAAAGTGTTATCGCTTGCGGCCCAGATCTCCGCAGACAACCAGGACTTCTTCCGAGACTTCATGATCAAACTCATTGCTTTCTTTGAGTCGGATGGCCCGGACTCCACTCTGAACCTGTTGACCACCAAGGCTGGAGTCAGTCTGCAGCTCCTGTTGTCCCGAAGCAAAGTGGAGTTCGTGATCCGGAGATTGTGTGTTTCCATCAGCCTGGAAAAGATCTTCAAGACGTTTGCTGAGGTATTGAAGTCTTCGGAAACGGCCAGCGTTCCATTTATCAGCAATATGGTGGTCACGCTCAACAACATTCTCCTCACCACCACTGAGTTACAAGGACTCCGCAAAAAGTTGAAGAACCTCGACATCTGCCAGCTTGAAGACTGGACTTTTTTCTCCACCATATTCCAGACCTGGTGCTACAATGCACCCAGTGTGTTGTCGCTTTGTCTCCTTACGTCCAACTATGAGCTAGCCTTCTCTATCATCAAGGACTTGGCGGAGCTGGAGGTTTCCGTGCAACTCCTTACGCAATTGGATATCTTGATTCAGCTTCTCGAAAGCCACATCTTCTTGAAGTTGCGGCTCCAGCTCTTGGAGCCCGAGAAACACCCATATTTGTACAAGACGTTGTACGGTATCCTCATGATCTTGCCCCAGTCCTCCACCTATAATATTTTGAGAAACAGACTTTCTTCATTGACGTTGTTCACTCAATCGCCCAATCTCCAGCAGCCGTTGACCACGCCTCTATCTACATCTGCAGTCACCGGCACCACTGCGTCGTTATCTACGAAGAAAAAGAGGATTAACGAAATGGCAGATGTGTTTCTGAAGATCAACGAGCTCCATGAAAGTTCTCCTGCTCTGGAGAAGCAGAAGGAATTGGGGGATGGGGCCAGGGTTCCAAGCGGAACGAAGTTTCCTTTTCTGACATCGTTCCCGAGCTCGGAATCCAAGGCTTTCATCCCTGATTACTTCTATCAAGCTCCTCCTGATGGTGTAAGAGGTAAGCGGTGATGTTCATAAATAATTGGATTCAAATATAAGATAGGCGACCGATGAACTGAATATACCCTTGTAACCACTGATTGTCGTTGCATATTGATCAGAATCGTATTGGTGGGACCAAACCATTCTGAAATTGTGCCCTATAGTCTGTAGCACTGTGAAGAGAGTTATTGTCTGCACATCTAGTCGTATCGCCTGTTGAGTTGGAGGTTCTCTTCTGCCGGGCGTATACTGAAGACGAAAGTGTTGAATCATAGAGCCCAAGATTCTCCATGCTGTGTAATGAATAGGATGATAACGTGTGGTTGGACCCTTTCAAAGGACGAAGCGATGTGTTGTTAACATTGCCAAGAGGGGAACTAAATATTTTGGGTGTTTCTTTTGAAGACACATCGAATTTTCTGACATCGTAGATATAATCATTACCTCGAGAGTCATTACGCAGTCCACGGTCTTGGAATTCCCAATCTTCTGGTTTCACATGGTCAAGCGATAAGTGTGGGATTCTGGCCTCACTGTTGTATTTAACATCATTGCTTACCAGACTGATGGGGGCGTTATGAGTGTTTGTAGGAGGAATACCCATTGCAAGGATATTAGATGTAAATGATATCTGTGGCGAGGGAAGTAGTTCCGAGAGCACAGAGGCGTCTTGTTGCATGAGCTCATCGGTATTGGTGGAGGATGCGTTTTTGTTGGGCATGTCCACTTGGTAGGGCGAGTGCTTTTTGTTTTCAATAAGTTTTTGTTTTTTGTTGGAACCTCCAAATGAAGACGAATCTGAGGTGTTTTCAGAGGGGCTTCTTGAAGACCTAGGTTTGTCTCTGCGTTTCTTGGGCAAAATAACTCCACTTCGCTTTAGTCTGAAATCTATCTTTGCAGCCACAGTTCGGCGCAACAAGATCTCGAGAAGGATCTGGGTATTCATTTTCTCTTTCTCTTCGTCGGTTATCATCTCCCCTTCAAAAGGAAATGCATCCTCCACCTTTTGTGGGAGCTTTCCTCCCTCTGTAAGCACAGCATCTCTGTATTTGGAATACACCACATTCAAGAACGTGCGGCGTTTGGCCAAGAGAGAGTTTTCAGACGATGCAGTATCATGGTAGTGAGTCCACTCCGGTGATTCATTTTCCACTAGTTTCTCGCCTTGTAGAGGTACCTTCTCGGAAGCAGCAGCAGGATTTTCCCGTTCAAGCACGGTTACCTTAGCATCCCTGGAAATGGCAACTCGATGAGGGTGGGATGTCAATTTGGGAAACATATTGGTGAGGTGCTTGTATTCAAAAACAGCCATGGTCCGTGGAATAACGTCCTTCATCAAGGCAAATATATTGTCATTGACAAAATAGTCATCGATATCTTGCTGTGAAGTAAATTTGCTTTCCTTGGGAAGGGCCCTCGAGGCTGGGAAGTACTTGTACGACGTTCTGCGCTTGATGGGAAACACGAACGACAACTTGGATGCCTTCTTCCGGGACTTTTTTAAATTCGACAGTTCTGAGAACACCAGCGACGACAGATCATCCTTTTGAGGCGACGATGGGCGTTTCTGCATCTTGTTCCTGTGCTTGAAGGTATTTCTGCGCCGGAGAGTGGGAGAGTCACATATCAACGACCCTGTTCTGCGGGGAGTAGGAGACTCCACACATGTCACCACAGGAGGCACGGAGACTGGTGACGATGCTGCATTGGGTACGTTTTTTCCCGACCGGATGGCCTCCTCAATTTCGATGTAACTTGCAGTTTTGTAGTTCTCAAAATCTTGGTCCAAGCATTTGGAATCTGGTGATTTCTGGCTGGGAGTGTAACTCTGATAAAGAACATCGAATGGCCGTGACATCCTCCTATTGTGCTTGAGCAGTGATTTGTCAGAAGAGGGAGTCATGTTGTGACGAGAGTCGGAGGAAACAGGTACATCTGAACCTTCATTGTTCTTGGAGGAGAAGCTTTGACGGGGACTCATTCGGAGCGATTGAGATGATACCAGCAGTCCCAAGCTGTTATGCAACTGTGTGTTATATAGGAGCAACGGCAGCAGCATAATGTGGAAGGGAAAGGTAGAGGAGGGGAGGATATGTAAGGTTGAGATGATGCGTCAGGGACCCTTTCGAATGGCTGGTTGCGAATGCCCGAAGGGGAAGCTGCGCCTATTATGTGCAGTATATGCTATTATTAGTGGACGCAAGGTGGGACAGATCTTGTATCGCGCGAAGCGGGAAAGGAAAAAAGAATGCGCAAGCCCGGAATCGAACCGGGGGCCCAACTATGGCAAAGTTGGATTTTACCACTAAACCACTTGCGCAATGAAATGCTCCGCGACGGGGAATTGAACCCCGGTCTACCACGCGACAAGCGGTAATTCTAGCCACTAAACTATCACGGATTTCTTGAAAAAAAATTATTGTGGTTTACTATGTCGTATGGATTTAAAATACCAGTGAATTTTGTAATTGAGCGATGTATCAAAGAAGTGAGGTTATTTTTTTGATATTTTGAAATTCTGATGTAACACCTATGTTAAATAGGGTGTAGAAAGTGAGTTGGGAATGTATGTCCAATGGGTTAAAGTGTGTGACTAATTGATGTGAAGAAGCCACTACTTACCCATCAATTATTTTCCACAAGAGCTCACTAGAAAATTATTTAAAATCAATGGTCCCCTGAATAAGAAATACTTCATTAGGCAATATTGGCAGAAGATTTTATATATGTTTGGCTGGTACGCGACCATATCTTGTCCCTGATTTTGACTGTAAAATACAGCTACTGCGAAATATTAGGAACTAAGTACATTCACAATAAAACTACAACTAGTGCCATAAAATCAGAGACTTGATCAATTACCCCCAATTTACATGAAACGCATAAAGATCACAAAAAGAAACTCCCATTCTATTTTTTTCTGTATATAAACCCCGTGGTCCCATATGCCACCACCCCAGATCGTGTATTCAAGTTCTCACGAAGTACCATAATCAATGCGCACAGCGTCTCAGGCCGCACACAGCATCAAGCATAGACCTACCACCATGCGGATCTTGAGACACTTTGCAACGTCACATGCTTCCAAGTATAGAATAGCCATAGTCGGCGCCGGCCCCGGAGGCTTCTATACAGCACACCAGTTGCTCCAGAAATCCAAGCACGTGCCTCTCAAAATAGACTTCTTTGACCGGCTTCCGGCTCCGTTTGGCCTCAGTCGGTACGGCGTGGCACCCGACCACCCCGAAGTCAAGAACTGCGAAGATTATATGGACAAGATCATGACCGAGTACCCCGAACGGGTTCGGTTTTTTGGAAACGTGAACATAGGTCACGATGTGCCTCTTACACTCTTGGATAAGTACTACAACTCGGTTGTATTGGCCTATGGATGTGCAGCTTCCGATAACAAACTTTCCGTGCAAGGAGCCGATTTACCTGGAGTTATCTCGGCACGTCAATTTGTTAATTGGTACAACGGCCACCCGGACTCGGCCTCGGGCGACATCTTCAATCTCCAGCATGTGCAGGACGTCACCATAGTGGGCAACGGGAATGTTGCAATTGACGTGGCCCGAGTTCTCTTGGCCGACCCAAAATCACACTGGGCTCCCACTGATATGGCTACAGGTGCTGTGGACTTGCTAGCTCACAGCTCTGTTAAGCGTGTCAACATTGTTGCTCGCAGAGGTCTTTTGGAATCGGCCTTCACCAACAAGGAGATCCGTGAGCTCTTGCAATTATCCAGTAAGCTGCAGGTGAAGTTCAACCCCATCAAGGAGGAATTGATTGAAGCAGTACGGCAAAAAAGCAAGACCTTGGGCCGTGTGGATAAGAGAAAGTTCTCTATTCTCGAGAAGGCATCTACAGAGCAGCTCCATTATGAAGCAGCAGGCAAGGAATGGTCGTTGCAATTTCTTTTGCTGCCCAAGCAATTTATTCCCAGCAATACTAACCCTGAATTGCTTCTGGCCACAGTCTTTGAAGAGAATGAGCTCGTGGAAGACACGCTCACCAAAAAGATATCAGTCAAGCCCACAGGCAAAGAGGTGCACATCAAAAACGACTTGGTGATTCTTTCGATTGGATATGGAGGTGAAGGCTTAAAAGGCTTTGAAGAGCTTGGTTTGAGTTTCTCCAAAAAGAAGAATTGTATCGCTAACAACGAGGGTCGGTTGATCTTGTCCAAATCCGGAGACAGCGACAAAGAGCCGCAGTACTCGTATAAGAAAGGATGGTATGCGTCAGGATGGATTAAGAATGGGCCCCGAGGCGTGATTGCCACCACCATGATGGAGTCATTTGATACAGCAGAGAAGATCTTGGAGGACCTCTCCAATGAGATCTACAACGAGCCCATAGAAACGGGTGACATAGAAAAGGAGTTGCCGCAGGCTCACGTCACCTGGACCGGCTGGAAAAAGATCGAAGCTGCAGAGTTGGAGGCTGGAAAATTACTAGGCAAGACCAGAAACAAGATCCGCAGCATCCCAGACATGATCCAAGTGGCCAAGCACTAGATACAAACTAAATACAGTGGGACACGGCAACGAAGTAGCTAGTGTGATCCAAACGACGCGAGTTGGATATGGCATCAAGCAAGTCAATGGGTTCATCCTCCAAATACTTTGTTCCACGCCGGATGATGGACTCCGGGGTCTGGTCGAGGCCTTCTTTGCTCAAATAATACTGGTAACCAGAATGAGCATAGAGCGACGTTGGCGGAAGATATGGGACAATATCATTCTTATGGTTCATCCGCACATACCCTCTGTCCAAGCCCTCAAACGACTTTCTAGCATCGATGTACCGGACAACCTCCTTTGTTTCGAACAAATCATCCACAAAACGAGCAAAGGCCTTGTTGCCCACTTTCGGGCTGGCTAGGGCCACTACCAAGGCATCGTACCCCAAGAGGCGGAGCTCCACGCCAACCAAAAGCGAGATGGCTGCACCCAACGAATGGCCCACTATGGCTATCCGATACCCCGGGCGTTCGTTCTTGATATCAATGATATGCTGAATAAAATCCTTGGCGTTCAACTTCAAGAACGAGTGCATGCCCTTATGAACCTTACACCGGGAGCACACCAGTTGGTCTACAACTGTGAAGTCGGCATCTGTCTGTACAAGAGGCTGGTAAGCCACCTGGAGGGCATCGAGGTTATTGAACCAATCCTGAGTGGAGGAGGTGCCCCGAAAAGAGACATAGATTGTCTTCAGTAAAACGTCAAGCGCAATGAGACCCGAACCCACCTCGAAAAAGCCATCAAACTCGAAGATCTTGACGATATTAAGTGGGGCAATGAACTCGTGCAAACATGCCACGCTGGGACAGCTACTGCCTTGGGTGCCCACTGTTCCCGTACGCAAGCCCTTCTTGATGCAATAAGAGACGGAAGCCAAAAAGGCGAATTTCTTGAGCTCAAAGAAGTCGGGAGCCACGGCGGCCTCACACACTACGAAAAGCTGCGAGGAAAGAAAGGCAAATACGAAGAGGCCTTTAAGAATCATATGGTGGTTGCAAAGAGTGAGTGGTCTTCAACGTTGCGAGTCGAGCTACGAGTGGTATTTTTGTGGTGCCATGGTCGTTGGTCATGTAGGTACTGTGTAAAGGCGACGGTGGCAGCCGTAAGTAGCGGAACCTCAAGACTCACAAAGAAATCAGCATGCTCATGCGCAAACCTCATCGCACGTAGTACCTGCTTCTATATACAAGTAATAAGTCAAGTGACAAGGTCAACAAATAGGAAAACAAGGGTAGCTAGAGTGGTAGCAAAAATGGTGCTTAAAAATGACAACAAGATTGTGACCAAACGGTAACAAGATTGCAACAAAATAGTAACGAAATAACAGACAAAGCATAACTAACATATTCTCAACTCGTTAGCTGCTCTACCACTGAACGAGATATCTGACCAATGATACATGTACACATACATATGTATACTATAGTGTCCGTCGTGCTATTCAGCTCTTTCTTGGATCACTTGGGCTCGCTAGGATTGACTCCATCCTCAAAAGGTTGCTCCTCCCGGGCCTTGTCCAACATAGGCTTAATCTTGTGACGGGCCAAAGCTGCGTTGACACAAGTGATGTAGTCTTCCCACACATCTGCACACTCGTTGTGGAGTGACTTTCCTTTCAAGAATTTCTCGATGTACCACTGATTGAAGCAGTCATCGTGCTTTGTTTTTAAATCCGTACACTCGGGGGCAAATGAGACAGACATGAGGTTTCCCATAGTATGGTCAGTAAGCTGGGCCGAAAAACGTGCGGGAAGTAAGCCGTAGAGCGCGGACCCAAGTCCAGTGTGCACCCATTGCGCGACCCATAACAACATCGAATACCGATCTTCAACTACTACTAAAACCGCGTCTTCTTCGCTATACTCCTAATATACCCAATACATTGACCTTAATTCATTGATATAAAAATAGACCCGGGATGTCCACGCGGCGAAAACTGACTATAAATGTCAATATACCGTCTCGCAACGACAGAGACAAGACAGGCCTGCCGGCCCTAGAGCTCGAGCGTTTGGAGCAGGAAACAACGCTTGTTCTCCAGGAAATCGACCATAATCTTTCTCGTGCCAATGCTGTGATCAATGAGAAGATGTTCCCCATATTGACCAAGTATGCGGCTGCCACAAGTAAGGTATGGGAGAACGTGGGCTTCTGGAAACACTTCATGGAGGAGGCAGCCGATGTGGAGATCAAAACACTCGAGGAAAAGGCCTCGGATTTTCCTCGCTCAGACGCTGGTGCTGGTGCTGGTGCCGCTGACCAAGATGACCAGGACTCTTCAAACTCCTCCTACGACAAACAAATCGAGGCTTCTACTCCGCAACAACAACGGTCTAGATCGCTGTTTGCATCATCTCAGAATAGTGCACGGCGCAACTCTGCCCTTCGCCGCCTTAGTATGTCGCCTCGGAAACAACCAGATAAAGCAAAGACGTATGGCGAGCAGGCACGACTGTCGATCATCCAGAATTTCCTCGACTCATCACCTACTCTTCCAGAACCACCAGTACTAATGAGTGAGGTGGGACGAATGACCAATGCCAGCAGCTCAAGTGTGGCCCGTCCCGTACATGCTGCACGTGAGGCTGCCTCTAGTGATTCGGAAAATCGGGACTTGGCCAGGCTTCTGCCCATCCAGTTTCCGCCCATTGCATTGACACCTTCAGCGTCGAAACCAAACCCTCCTCAGGGCAGTTCAACACAGAGATTTCCAAATACGCCCAACTTTAGGTCGAGTATACAGCGAAAGCAAGGTGCCGGCTCGGATGCCTCGCCTGTCCGCAGAACACCAGCCAAGTACCAGGATTCGCAGGACGATATTGGGTTCCAGGTGTCCAGCAATTTGCTCCAGCTTAAACCTCGCCAAGAAGATGAGAGTACCGATCCATCGGTTCCAGAGTTGCAGACCATCAACTTGACACGGTCGAGGCCCGCAGAAGAGACCGGGGAGAGAATCTTCAAAAAAGGCCGGTTTGAAGACGACCCCAATAACGTATTCTTGGACCGTGGAACGTCCGCAGCAGAAGCACACACGACCCTAAATGCAGAGCTTGGTCATTCTCGTTCAATGTCCCAAATCTTTGAAGAGGTGTTATCGGCAGGCCCCAGAGACCCTTCAAAATCTACAGACTCCACTAATAAAGCCAGCAACACTGCCCCAAACTCACATCAACTAACGGAAAGTGAAATCATTGCTACAAATGCACCCCAAAAAGGTGTGCTCCAAGAAGATGAACCCCAAGAAGACGCAGCCGGACAAGAAGGACTGGAGCAAATACTTGCACTCAAACCAGCACATGGTGCAGAAGACCTCAGCCTAGAACCAAACCTTTCCAACTCGATGGAACAATCGGTCAACAGCTCTGATTTGGGCTCTTTTCTTGGAGAACGATGGAAATCCTTATCCAGTACGCTTCGAAAGTAGCCAATTTTTTTTTGACAATAACAATTAGAGAATAAGCATTTATGGGTGGATGTATCCTGCATATGGTCCCGCGATTGTCTATGTCACATCACCACGCAGCTCCAGTGACCAATGACCTGGGTATAACTCATTTCACATAGAGTATATAGCGCAATGCCATTGCAGAGATGGCAGATGACACGACAAATGAAAATAGAACGCGTCGCTCCAAAGTCTCTAGATCTATCACCGTGTGCCTAAAGTGCAGACAACGTAAGATCAAGTGTGACAAGTTATTCCCCACATGTGGGAACTGCGCCAAGGCTGGAATCGAGTGCCTCATTTTAGATCCATACACTGGCGAAAGAGTCCATCCTGCCAGTATTCACAGTCTCAGGATGGAACTCGAGGAGAAAACTGCACAGTTGGATGCTTTGAAACTCCAGCTAGGCAACAAGTCTTCAGCGCAAGAGGACCACCAGGGAAGCACCGAATTTGGCTCCGACTTTTTTTTCGGCTTTATCCGTACAACCTTTGTCGATGCTGCTAATGTGGAGCTTCCCGATCGAGCGTTTGTGGATAAATGTGTGTGTGCATATTTTAGGAATATTAGCACACAGCTTCCAGTCTTGCACCGTGACTATTTTTTGTTCCACTACTACAAGCCCATTTATGGTCGAATAGGCGTGCGGCTTCTTCAGGGAATCTTTGGTAGTAATCTCAATGTGGAGGCCTATCACGAGGAGCCTCTTGCGGAGTATGGAGGTCAGGGCAACGAAAAGTGCCTTTTTTTCTTATTTATGGTGGTGGCTATCCTGTCGTCACAGAACCAGCAGATGTGCTCATTGGATGTGAGCATGCGGTACCAGAAATTGGCCCTTGAATTTGCTAACCATGTGTGGAGAAGCGAAGATGTCGAGGATCATAACGAACTTCCCAAGCTTGAGGTATTCCAGTCGCTTCTATTACTTGCACAGTACTCGTTGATGAGGCCGTCTAACCCGGGATCATGGTACTTAGTGGGCACGTGTGTTCGGCTTTGCCAGGATTTAGGGCTAGACAATGAGCCCAAGTTTTTGCGGTCGGATGACTACTACATTATTGATTTGCGCCGTCGCTTGTTCTGGTGCTGCTACTCTTTGGATAGACAAGTTTCCAATTATGTAGGGCGTCAGTTTGCCATTGACAATGCCCAGATCGACTGTCCTCTTCTTACCACGCGGGACGACCTGGCTCTTGTGTATCAGGACTCGGAAATGAAACACATGCTGGCATGGCTCCACGCTGCTCCCGACTCGAAGAAGCTCACCATCCACTATATCAACCTCCGGGTTCTTCAGGGCGAAATTTTCGAGTACATTCACCGTGTGGACAATCGAGTCAGTGCGGAGAACTTCTCCAACCTCGAGTTGCAGCCATCGATCATGGAACATGATGTGTGGAAAAAGAGAAAGCATCAAGAGTTATCATCTTGGCTTCACGACTCACTTGAAGATGTGGGACCAGACCACGAGTTCGACCGCTTGATCATGAGCCTCAACTATTACTTGGCCTTAATACAGATCTATGAGATCAGCCCCGTGACCCCCATCATCATGAAGCACGAACATTACATGATATTGTTTGAGTCTGGCCGCCAAGTGATGCTCATATATCATGAAATTGCTAAGAAGAAGCTCATCAACTATTCTTGGGTAGCAATCAACAATCTCTTCATGGGGTGCCGCTCTTACTTGCTGCTGATAGCAAAGTGTGAGCAGCTCAAGAAGAGACTCGTGCCACAGGATTTACTTGAGGACTGCCATAAGGCCCTAGAAGTCTTCAAAGAACTTCGAAAGACCTGCTACGAGCCTGCAGAAGCGCTCATGAAGAGGTTCAAAATGAACATCAGCTATACAATTCAAATGCTAGGGTCATGGGTGGAGAACCAGAGTCCTGGGGGTGGTATTGAAATGGGAGATGCTTTGGAAAGGGAATACATGGGAGTGCCTTATGAACTGCTACCCAATATAACCAGCAACTGGGAGGGCGAGCTCTGGGGGAACGGGCTAGAGCTGTTTTCATACATGCACTAATCAGGAAAGTGAAGTGCTCTGTCCTGTGAAGCTTTTACATGCTCTAAAATTTGGCCTCAGGTACGTATCAATGATGTCTTGCATCAGAAGGCATTAGCCGGATAATGAGCTCAAATCAAAGTATTCAAATACAAGGTTTGGTTTTCAAGTATATACTGGAAGTGAACAATGCAAATGGGTTTCATGCTATGAGCTCTTTGAAATCTTTAAGGGTTGGCATGTTAAAAGCTAGGCATTCATAGTATAGGGTTTAAATGGTGATTTTCGGACATGTTCATTTGATACCTTATTGTCATGTTTCAAACTTGTAGTAATCAAAAAATTCTTTTCTCAGGGCTCAAACGAACATCATCTGCGTTATCATTGATCACATTCAAGAATTTGAAAGCTTACGTAAATCTCCTTTATCCTCGAAATTGGTCGATAACTGATAATTTGACTATGATTTTCTCCCCATTTTGAAATGTTAAAGTTGTCCCTTCAGTGTTTCCATCAGTTTGTGGTCGGAAAATTTTTCTTTCCTTGGGATCCATTATTCGGTGGGTTGAACAGTTTGTTCCGGTAATTATTGTTCCGGTTGTGTTGCCTATTGAAATTCTTCAGAGAAGAATGTTTCCTCCCTCCCGTCAGAGCCTTCAGGGGTAATGCGTCTTCCTCATAAAATACTTTAATCTTCCTCAAACCATCATGGAGTATTTTGAGCTTGGTATCGGCTAAAGTGCCAAACTCCAGTGGGATAATTAAAGCAATATTATATAAAAGAGGAATGCGATTTCCTTCTATAATCACAGTTTGGATAAGAGGTGAATGAACTGTTCGTATCTCTCCATCTCCAAAATCCGGATTTTTAATTCGAGACGGTCAAGTTGCTTGGCATAGTAAGCTATGGACTTGCCGGGAGCAATTTCGTTGATAGAATAAGAGGTTTTTGTCTTCTAAGACATTAACATCGCCTTGGAGTACTTTTAAAATATCTGCTGGAGTTCTAACTGAATCAGAGATTGTCTTGAAAGCAAATTTTGTAACGCCATGAGGAATAGGTTTTTTACTTCTTCTTAGCTTGCCGTTGGTATCATGGAGAGGAAGTGGCTTAAATAGCGCCACCAATTATCCAATACAGCTTGTTCACTTTTCTGGATCCCAAGACTTACACGAATCTAGGGAGACTCCGCATTTTGCCAATTCAAAGAGAGTAAGTTTACTGATGGGCTCGTGGTGTACCACGCCGTATTTTGTCCCTCCCATAAGGTTATAATTCCTGGTTAGCTGCGCTGTGAAATTTTAGAAATTTATACAGCCTAGGGCCTTGGACAGTAATCGCAAGGGGTTTCAGCTCTAGCAAATTATCAATTGATGGATCGTTTCCAGGAACGATATCACTCAGCAGTATTCAAAGGTATTTTAAACAGCCATTATATTATCTGATCAGATGTTTTTAAAGGTGATAGATAATGCGTCTTCACTGGAAGATTTTGTATTGGATTGCTTATTTAAGTAAAACAAAATAGTAATTTTTTATTAAAGCAAAATACTTATTTGTTTCCGTAAAGCAAAGTATTTGTTGTTTTAAGAACTGAGGTGCGGTGTCGAGACCTTCAATTATATTGTCGCCATATTGTACGTTGCAACGGAAAATGCGTCGTGCCGCATGCGATAAGACGCAACTAAGGTCGCGTACTAAGATTGATGGACCCCAAGTGTTTTATCTTCGATGTAGTTATTAGAAGACCTAGAGCCCCATTTTAATGACTTTTTATATATTGGCTAGACAATGAAGGCTCTTAAATTTCAAATATTGATTAGCTTATACTTTGGCCGTTGGCCGTTCGTTGACCAATATGTTTGATGGGTAATATTTCGCATGACAGGCTGCATGATCAGTATTCTATCGTATGGCATAAAAACCGCTGAATATTTTTTTTCAAGAAATCCGTGATAGTTTAGTGGCTAGAATTACCGCTTGTCGCGTGGTAGACCGGGGTTCAATTCCCCGTCGCGGAGCATTTCATTGCGCAAGTGGTTTAGTGGTAAAATCCAACTTTGCCATAGTTGGGCCCCCGGTTCGATTCCGGGCTTGCGCATTCTTTTTGCTTATGCAGTCGCGTGCCTCTTCGAAACGATCATTTTTTGATACCGTTTCTACACCAAACACCCCTCCATGCGTCTCGAGGACATAAATCTCCAGAATCCTGTTGGCATAGGGTACTACGATCCATTTGGTGCTCTCCCGGATATAGAGGAGGACATCACCTCCAGGTTTCCCCTCTCCAACCTTCACTGGAAATACCATCCCCAACAGCCGGTCCGATCAATCCCCCTACTACCCACCAAACTCATTGAAGAGGTACCTAACTCTCGCAGGAACTCCTTAAATATGCAGAGTACCAGCAAAATATACCTCCGGGTCATGTTCGTGAAAGCAGAAGAATTGGAAGTGTACAGGCTGCAGACTAGGCCACTTATCATTGAATGGCTCAAGAACTCCGTGAAAGCCAAAGACGTCAGCTGGGCCATAGTCATGGTGGTTCCTGGAGGAAGCAAGGCTGCCAAATCGGGCTTGATGAAGACGTCGATCTTTGATAAGCTCCGAATGGACTTTGGCACTGATGGTAAACAGCTAAATCGGTATGACATCAAACTACACGATGCAAGCTCTCAAGGGGATAACGTGCAGCATATTATGAAGCTATGTGCAACATATGAAGACAATTTGCAAAAACTAGAGGAGTACAATGATTTTTGTACAACGCTAAAGTCTCTATTACTCGAGACTTTTGACCGTCGCTACAATAAGTCTTCTAAATTCATAGAAGCACTCACGCCGCAAGTCAACAATAAGGTGGAATCCAGGATCAAAATCCACTTGGAAAAACTCAAGTTGGCTCAGGTCTTGAATGATATGAGATGCTTCAGCGAGTCTCTTGAGCTCTGTGAGGAGTTGAGTTCAGAGCTCAAGGCACTACTTGAGGATATTCCCCGGACAGAAAAAGGCGATGTCAGTTCGGTGCCTTTTATAGGCGATTTGAAGAACTTCTCCATCGAAGACTCCCTCTCTAAGCTTGACCCCTGCGTGCAGGTCTCCAACCTCTTGTACAATGGACAGTCAATTGAGCCTTTTGACATTAAACTAGGGCTTTTCTTGAAGCTTTCAAACAATCTACAGAGCTTGGCAAACTTTGCTACCTCCATTTCCATATCCTCGCTATACATTGCCAGCCTATTGAAAGAACTAATTGCCATTATAAACGATGGCTTGAAAAGCTTTTCCAACCTGGACAAATTTCTTCAGTGGCTGTGTGCTATGTGTGACTATTACTTGACTCTTCCTTTGACTAAAACGCTTATTGATTTGGATGAACAGCAGGTCGAAGCCAACACTGGAGGATCCAATGTCATGGAGATCCTCGAGTATACCGGAGAAATCAAGCTTCTCAAGAGATCTATTCTTGATAAAATGGCGATAAAACGAGGCTTCGCCTTGCCCAAATTCAGTGACATTGTTGAAGGTAATCTTAAGGAGGTTTCACTAGATAAACTAGACGATGTATCCCTTGATGATAATGATAATGATGATACCAAACAGGAAGATGATCTCGACATCACGTATCCACCAATCGTTCCATATTTTCAAAACCAACAAGCATACGACGAAAGTTTCGAAGCTCTCAATCTATCAGCAATGCAAGACTTTGCCAAGTGCGAGCGCATCAGAACAGTCGATCTCCTTAGCATCGATCTAGCGTTCCTTCACTTCAGAAAAAAGCAGTACCAGCAGGCATTTGACATTTTTCTGAACTCATATGAGTATTTCTCCAGGAGTGGGTGGAATTTGATGGGCGGTGTTTTTCTAGAAATGTACCTCGAGTGCCTTCTGAACCTTGAGCCGGACAATTCGAACCAAATTGTTTCTCTTTCGCTTGATTTATTTGCAGCATTGAGAGCAGTGAAAAACCGCCCGGAAGACATCAATACCTTTCATCTCTTCAAAAGTCAAGAACATCGCGAACAGATCTTCAGCAGAATATGCCAATTGGCAAAAACCCTTGATGAAGATATTATTTATTCGCTCGATGACCTTTTCACCTTTAACATCGAGCCTTATATTGATGTGGACGAGGAATTGTGCAAACACTTTATTGAATTGGAAATGACTAACCAGTTTGGAATTGAATTCCAATTCTTGGAGGTCTACGTTATTCTCACCAGTCAACAAGAGCACAATAACAGCTCTGTCAAGTTCAGTGCAAAAGATGCATCCATTGCATCCAGTGTGGAGAGCACTATACGCCTCTATACCAATGAATTTCGCTCAGGGGCCTACGTCATTGATGAAATTGGGTTCAAGATAGCGGAGAACATTACACTCCGCTATAACCAAAGTGATCTGCTTCCCTCTCCTGACGATACAGTTGTTTATGCTCCCCAAGCTGGTACAACGGAGCTTGCTAACCTGTTTATTGAGAGATTGAAGCAGGTATTTCATTTCTACCCGTCCCCGAAAATACTCAGGGTTGAGTTTGAGCATCCGGAGAAGGTGGAACTAGGATCCAATCTCTTGGTGGTAGCGATTTTCAATGGGCCAAAAGAAGTTACGGACCTTGAAATAAAGGTAGCTAACCCATCTTTTGGCTTGAATGTGCAGAATGATTACAAGTTCGTCCGGTTTGACTCCATAGAGGCTAATAGCACCAACAAAACGGTCATTGAGTTCAACAGTGATAGCAAAGTCTTCGAGATCGTGGCCAACTGCACGTACAAGATCGGAGAAGAAAGCTTCGAGACATACGTGGAAGACTACTTTGACATTAATCTCCTGATCTTCATTTCAGTGCAGGACATCTTCCGGTCTTCTGCAATATACGCCAAGTTTCAGATTGGGTGTGCTCAAGCACATCACCCTGTGAAGGTAACAGACTGTCGCTTCACGTGTCCCAATGATAAGTACGAAGTGTTGAGTCTGTCGCTGATTGCAGACCTGCATGAGCCATTTTTGATCAGTCCTGAACAAATGTCATTTGTCTTTTACAAGATCATTCCAAAATGCGATACTTTGGAGGAGTCGGACACGTTGGACTTGAGCATCAAACACTCCAACCTCCAAAAGGATTGTGAGCAGCTTGCCAAGTATGTGTTGCAGAAGAAATTCTCAGAGCACGGCGTTGAAAAGTTTCTCTTGCTCGCCCAGTCCGTTGTTCTGGAGATGAAGTTTGACCTCTTCCAATACGGGGTCGAGGGCCAGCTAGTGGTTCTCAACAAGCAAGATTGCAGGACTGCAATCTATACGAAGTTGAATACTCACGTTGCCCCACAGCTCCGTGAGCAATTGTTGAACAACTTCATGGCTATCTTCGAGGACTCCAAGGTGCAAGTCCCCAAAGAAGCATATGATACCATCACAAACCAGGTTCTTCACATTCCAGTGGCCATCCCATATCTTGATATGCTCCACCGGGTGGAATTCCACATTGAGAAAGATTCGCTGTTTGTTGTGGGAGAGCCCATAGACGCCAAACTCATCATACTGTCAACATCACGATGGTCGTTGGCCAAGACCGGGCCAGTCTTGGCATCGTCATCGCCCAAGCGAGCCACTAAAAACGAGACTCGATTTGAGGTGACCATGATGAACGAAGAAAACTGGCATATCTCCGGTGTGTCCCGCCAGGGCTTTTCTGTTGTGGATGGCTATTCCACCAAGGAGATTGACGTGTGTTTGGTGCCCTTGAATGTGGGCGAGCTTCTCTTCCCCCGGACCGAAATCAAGGCTTTGGATCCCGAATGCACCTTGGACGTTGTGCACGAGAATGCGTCGGAAACGATATTCGTGACTCCAGACTTAAAGAGTGTGAGTGTGACCTTTTAGCATAAGTACATGAGAAAAGCGATATTTCGCAGCAATAGCCAGTGCGGCCCGGTCACGTGCGCGAAAATGAATAGGCTTTTTCAGCTCTTAGATTCCGTAGCCTACACCCAAGTACCATGCCCGAGGAAACTATTCGCCTCCAGATCCCGCATTACCCGCCGTTCCAGCTAAGGTCTTCACTCATAGACAAGGATCCCGTGATCTGGGTCCATCTATTGGACGGCTACATCCAGCTATGTCAAGCTCTACTCTCTGGCGACATTAAGCTAGATGTCAAGAGCCAACAACAACTCCAGCTCTTTCTCAAGGTGTTTCTAGCGGAAACTGCCGAGGAGAAGAGCAAGATTTTTTCTTTGGGCGCCATCAACCCCGAAATCAAGGAAAATACCGCTGCTCTACGGGCATATGTCTTCCAACTCATATGTGACTATGGAGTGGTGAAGCTAGCATTCACGGGCGAATCGCTCTGGAACTTTGTTCTGGTGTACGTGGAAAAAAATGCCTCTTTGGTACGGCGTATCCTCAGCGGTACCCACATGTCCAAGTTTAACGATAACAAGAAGTCAGGCAAGATATCACTGGTGCCGGTGCTCAAGAAACACTTGATCTCGCAGATCACACTGGGCAAAATGCAACACACCGATTTGCAGGCTCTTTCCATGCTTTTGGGCCAGCATATCAAGGCGTCCACAAAAAAGAGCATCAACATTACTAAGGGAGGAAATTCAGGCGAGAAGGTGCTTGCTAAAGACAAGTACAACCAAACTGCATCGGGAGCATTGCAATTTGCCGAGCATTTCGTCACCGACCACTGGGTGGAGGACCTTGAGGGCTTGTATGCGGGAGGAAAAAGTGTAAATGCCGAAATCATCAAGGACTGGATGGTGATCAGTGTGTTGTCGCTCTCCAGTGCCAAGTTGGCTACGGTGATTTCCACCATCGGCATCAATGGCCCGGATAGCTTCCTGTTGTCCCCATTGCTAAGTGCAATTATCTTATCTGATGCCTATAAAAGCCTAGCTCCAGGGCTTGAGGACCGGCTTCCTTTCTTGAAGAACCTTCAGACAGCTGATGAGGTCGACGAACAAGATGTCCACTCATTGATCGATATGTTTCCAGACCTCACGGAAAACCAGGCTCGGCGGGTGCTTCGTGACCACAATACCCTTGAGGAGGCCACACACATGCTCTTGGAAGATCCATCATTGATGGCTGGCATCCCAGATACTATGGAAACCAAACCAAAAGCAGTGGAGATTTCTCAGAGCGAGCTCGAACGAGGAATGGAGCGTTTCAAGCTTGGAGAAAAGGACACTTTTTCTACTGTCACCAGAGCAAAGGCTTCCGATGCCAAAGAGACCAGAAACCGCACGTTGACGGCAGCATTACGTCTTATGTACGACAGTGAAGAGGATGAACGTGACGATACATACGATGCACAAGAGGATACACTGGGGGCTGCCTTCCTGGAGTTCGAAAAGAAACCAAAAGGCAAGGATAAAGCCAGGCTCGTTGTTTTTGAAGACGATGATACCAACCGACAGACTCCAGAGCAGGACCCCAAGGAAATGATTCTCTTCAAATACCTTATAGAAGGAGGGGACTCTTTATTCTCTAAAACATCAAGAAAAAGTGCTACAAGAGAGCAAATGCGGACAGAGACCCAGTGGAGCGATGAGCAGATCGAAGGATGGTCTCGGATGCTCAAAAGAACCTCTAAAAGATTCCGATTATTGGGCGAGGCATATGCAATGGAGAATGCTAACCGCAAGAAACCAATTTCATCCGGACACTCTACCAAATCCAGCACACCCACAAAAGGGCCCAAATCATCCAATGCACCTACTAAAGGGTCCAAAGAAGCATCCAAGGTTTCTAAGGACAACACTAAAGTGTCCAAGGAAGAAAGGGCCAAAGCGCAACAGAGAAAAGAGACCAATAAAGCCCAGAATGCTAACCACAGCCGCAAGAGTGGCCATAGCAAGAAGACGCGGGCCGAGCTTGTGGGTATGCGAGAGGAGTGATTTCACTCAATGTCAATTAGAAGAACTAAAATGGTGGTTCTATCTACCAGCCATGATCGAACAACATAGAAACGGACTCCCCGTTGTGGATTCTTCTGATGGCTTCCGCAAGAATCCTCGACACATCCAAAACCTCCATCCGTTCAGCACCCAACGCCTGCACATTTTCAGTCTGGGGAATACTGTTCGTGGTGATGATTTTATCGATGTCTGATGCTCGAAGCTTCTCTATAGCGTCACCACTGAAAATACCATGAGTCACCAAGCAGTACACGTAAGAGGCACCATTTCTCTTGAGAAGCTGCGCTGCTTTCGTCACCGTTGTACAAGTATCAGCAAGATCATCCACAAGCACACATACTTTTCCTTTGACGTCACCTACAAGCATAGACGTTTTGGAGTTCAGAGACAGACTCCGCATAGGGAGCTCTGTTGTTGGCAAGACAGAGGGTCCCGTGGTAAAGGGCGACACTCGTATACTTCTCTCTTTATGAATCAATGCAAAAGAACATCCCAAGGCATCGGCAATAGCAGTAGACCTCTTGGCACCTCCAGAGTCCGGCGACACAATCGTACACTCAGTATAGTTGGGAATATAATCCACAATGTATCTTTTGAACAAAGGCATCAGGTACAAGTTATCCACCAGAATGTCAAAAAAGCCCTGGAATTGCGGGTCGTGCAAATCCATGGTGATGCATCTGTCTGCGCCAGCTGTGATCAACAAATTGGCCACAAGCGTACCGTTCTGACTAACCCATTGCTTGTACCCACTAGCATCCCTGCCACTTCCGTCCACAGTACCCAAAGTCTCTGTTCCTGCGGCATTTGTGCTCATTCTTCTTGGCTGGTTGGAGAGCTGGGCTAGAAGTCCCTGCGCAGCCAGTGCTTCACGTGCCTCCATCTCCACCTTGGGGTTTTCCGGTTGTCTCGAGTAAGGAAAAAATGGTAGCACCGCAGTGACTCTCTTGGCACTGGCCGTCTTGCATGCAGAGATCATGATCAAGAGCTCCATGAAGTTATCGTTGACATGACCGCATCCGCTTTGGACTATAAAGACATCCTTCTCTCTGACAGAGTCTTTAATCTCTATGGATGTTTCTCCGTTGGAGAACTTTTTCTGCTCAATATTTCCTTTTTGGAGAGTAAGGTTTCTGCAAATCACATTAGTAAGATTAGGAACCGAGCTGCCCCCAAGGACAACCACATCTTTCATTGTTGCTGATGAAGGGAAACATAAAATTTGAAAGTGCGCGCACTGATGGGTAGTATCAGCACGTGACCACGATTAGCTGCAAAATGCTCTTCACACGTGGGACCAACAAAGGGAGGAAGAAGCAAAACGAATCGGCCGGAGTCATCGGTGGTTCGAATGCAGGAAGAGTATAGTTTCAAAGGGACCATGTTACCTAATGCAATCATAGGCGCACTTCGTAGGACCCCGAGTAGGTGTTGTACTTGACCCACTTGATGGTGCGGTAGTTGGAGCGTTCGCTCACCTTTAAGTACTTGACCTGAAGTCCCGAGGCACTGTACATGTCCAAGCTGAAATCTAGGGTAATCTTTGGCTTGAACCAGCCTCCATTATTCACAGTGTCGATGGATATGAGATGCTCCAGGTCGCCGTAAAACTTGGAGAATTTCCAGTGCACGGCATTGTCTTGAGGATCGAACTTGGCCTTTCCATTAGAGCAGGTTATTGCCTCTTTACCAATAATTTGAGGAATGGTGACCTTGAGAGCCACCCCAGAAGCTGCACTCTTGGACGAGAAGTTAGAGCGCACACGTATCTTCAAGTTGACCAAACCATCGGCCTCCACAATCTCCGGAGTGATAGTAAATGGCAGTGCAAACGAGTCCTTGATATGGTAGGTCATAAGCTGGAAACTTCCATCGGGAGGCACGAAGCGGATGACTTGCTCGGCATCGTACATGGCCAAGTCCACGCATTTATGGAACTTGAAGTCGTCCAAGGTAAGAGACCGAACACGGTTCTGCAAGTTTTCACTGGAAAATCCAAAGCGACACACGGGCATTCCCGATAGATGCGAGCGCATGTTGATGGTGCCGTCGATGTGGGAGCGGAGAATGTTGCCCTTTCCGTCCATAAGATGGGTGATCTTCTCGTCCACATTAAGGAAAACCTCGTTCTTGCGGTACTTGATGCTATGGTCTCGCCAGGAGATCTTTACAGGGTCGTAGGCATCGTCCATAGGGGACACGGCATCGATTTTTTCGGACTGAACCCTATTCTTCCACGAATAGTCGTCTTTACCCAGAGATATGGCCTTGAGCCCCGGCAACACCGACGCAAGGTATGAAGGTTCCAAATTAGTGGGGTAGCCGAAATCAACGGCCTCGCATAAAATCTCGTAGATAGTCACGAAGTTACTGATGATATCCTCCTCGACCAAGGTGCGGGCCGAGCCCTTGGAGAAGAGGTGTTTGAGGAGCGACTCCAAGTTGTAGAGAAACTCCAAAATCAACAGCGAGTCCTGGTTGGAGCGCACCACGGCCACGATCCAAAGCGACCCCGACTGGATGTAGAGAAAGGACGTCAGGCCCAAGGTTAGCACGGGCAGTCTGTTCTCGGCCGCAGCGGCCGGCTTCAACGCAGCAGTGCCGGCCGCATTGATCACCTGGATGCGGAACACTTCGGCCACGTTCCTACGCACACTGTCCAGGTAGAACTTGGACATCAACACATCTCCTTTGGCGTTGGCAATAAGGATGGCCGTGATCATGGGTGTGGTGGAGCTCTCAGTATGCGCGTTGGTAAGGTGTGGTGGTGCGCGTGCTGTGAAGTAGGTGCGCGCCGTGTCAAGGTGAGAAGAAGCCGGAGGATAAGGAATGAGGGAGTGAAGCAAGTAAAAAGATGAAGAGAGCATTCAGAAGAGGAAAGTAAGAGGAAAAGGAAGTGTACAAAAGAGAAGAAATATTAGATTATTATTTAGAGGATTAGTGAATAGGTGAAATGGTAAATTAGTGGGCAGATGAATTGGTGAATTGTGAAGAGTTGATGAGAATAGGAGAAATTGGGCCATGGAAATAGGTGAAATTGGGCCATGGAAATAGGTGAAATTGGGTGGCACTGTGGGAATGAAAAATAGTATGGTTGACGAATGCGAAAAAGAATAGGCGTGGCTTGGCAGGTCTCGTTGCAGAGGTGCATCGAGAACGGTCTAGTGCTCTGAATAATTAAGCCCCGGGATCAATGCCCCTTGTATACATGTATACACACAAAAAGAAAAAGAATAAGAAAAAAACGAAAGCTAATATAAGGGGTAGAGGGGTAAGGCTGACGCAGCGGAGAGGCCAGGAAAATCATTGCCGTTCATGCCAAGTGCCCCTCACTGCGTACCCCAGATTTGCTGGAGGAAATGATGCGCGGACCTATTGGCAGTCCCAACTGCCTTTCAAGGAATCCTGCGGCCAGCGACTTTATTTTCCGAGACGAGTCTAGACAGCAAACCAGAGAGGTAGAAAATGATGGGAGTTTTTAGGAGTTTAGGAGTTTTTTAAGGAGTCAGTAAGGAGTTTGAAAGGAGTTTCTAAGGAGTTTGAAAAGAGTTTGAAAGGAGTTTGAAAGGAGTTTGAAAAGAGTTTTTGTTAGATTACATTATTGCAAACTCTATTGGTCAAAAGCTGTAGAACATTATAGTCTATTTTTTCTTGTCTAGTGCAAAGTCAATTCACCTCTGTTCGTTTCTGTAGCTTGGTTGTCGTGGCATTAAAAGAGCGGGGCCGTGAGAGGCTATCAATGGCCTCCACGTGACTTGCCATCACTTTAATTTTCCAGCACTTTATAGCGGACTACGTGTCCATTAAAACCAACAGCATACAGGACCTAGACCAGCATACAGGCCGTGGGGCCATCATTTGGGGCGCTGGCCAAGCGCAGTGTGGAGCGTTTCTTTTTTGGGGTGTTTACCTTTGGGGGCCCCAAGGCATTCGCGCGGGGCAGGTTCTAGCGACGCCGTATTTGGAAGCTGTACTCGGCCGCGGCGACCCAAATATACACGGCAGCGCAGCCCTAGGACCCCGAAATGTGGGGCAGTGTGGGCTAAACTCGAGGCTTCAATGACCGCCAAAAATAACATTGCCAATGCGAACAGTCAACAAAGCAAAGAGAAGAAAAACTGACAATGACCCAATCACAGTAAGCGAAGATTCTAAAACGTGACCCTAAACCGTCATGACCCCAAGGCCTGAATTAGCCCTAGCACTGCTGGCCAAAAGCATGACGCAAAGACTAACCCACCGTAAGTTGCCAATACGAAGGATCTCTCCGGAGAAATATTCCCTGTCAGTTCTAGACTGTCATTAGCACTATAACCACTGAAGTCCGGATTCGTCGGTTGAGGTCGCTCTTACGAAAAATTCAGTGAGGCCTTTTTTTTTTCTTTTTTGTCTCCCCAGTCTGCCACAATGCTCGACTGCCGTGAGTGTCCCCACCTCACAATGCCGTTACTCGCTTCCATGCAAGAGCACAAGTATAAATACTCCACAATCCGCCCACGTTTTCTTTGCTCTCCACAATCTATAACCTTCTCCCCATTTTGATTTAACAAGGAACCTTCTCCTTTCCGGATCACTCACTCCCCTCTTAGATTGCATACAAGACACCTCTCCTAACAGGATCTCTTGCAGCCGAATTAGATCTGGAACACGCATCCTACTACTTAAACCCCTAAACCCCTAAACCAAACCTCAATTGATCATACTTTGACCCCTGTTAAAAATGAGTGTGGATTTAGCAAAGCTTAACATCAAACCCGACAGCGATGACGCCTCGTCTGTCCACTCGTTCAGAAACGACTACATCGAGACCCCTTTTTCTGGGAAGCTGGAGCAATTCGAGCAAGTGCTCGATATCTTGGATTCCACTGGTTTCATCCCCGAAGCTTTGATCGAGCTGGAAGCAAAGTGGTTCTACTCCTGTTTGGGCATTGACGATGTCTTCTTCGCCAGAGAATCGCCTCAGGGTATTGCCTCTCATATCCACTCCCTTTACTCGTGCAAAGTGCAGGCGTTTGCTTCGGGTGTATCTGTGGAAGAGCAACCTTTGATCCGCTACAAGAAGGAGGCCGAAGACCACGCTGTGTTCTTTGACACCACTGTTCAAAGCAAGCAATTTGCCACCAGCAATTTCAATGAATTGATAGATGACAAGTACATCGACCCTTCCAGTGGAACCAATGCTTACCGTCTCGAGTACTTTTCTGCCCCTTTAAACTATGGCTCCGATCCCATCTTGTCTGGAGTGGCTCAGAAATTGGCCCCTGGTTCTCCTTCAGCTGTGGCTTTTTCACAGCAAAACGTCAAGTGTAACTTCGTCTACAAGACAAACTACCCTCACAAGGTCACTGACCCCAACGAGACGGATATTACCAAGATCGGAGATGAAACCTTCTTAAAGATTGCTTCTTCCCACACTTTGTCGCTTTATTCGGATATCATCAAGAAAGTTGTGAATGCCACTGGTCCTGTCATTCAACACCACCCAATTGAAGATACCGAACAGTACAGAGTTATCATTGGTTACCGTCAAAAAACTTCGCCTCACTACAACTCCTCGCTTTCCGACTTGGCAAACTACTACAAGTTGACCACTGTCAGCAAGTACGTGGAGCAGTTCTCCAATGGTGTTACGATTATCTCCATGTATATCAAGGCCAACAGCTATGCTGCAAAAAAGACCCCGGTGGACTTGCTGATATACCAGGTTATCAAGGAAGCTTCCCTCCTTTACTGTATTCCTCGCAACTTCTTCCATGAGCTTTTTGTCAAGAATGAGTTGTCTTTGCAGGAAAGTATTTACGCTCAGTGTGGTGTGATCTTTGTTACTCACTTCCTCAACAGATTGGGTCCTGAATACACCAAAATCTCCCTGTTGCTTGATCCTTCAAAGCTGATTCAGCATGCCGAAGTTTTGAACTCTTTGAAGAAACGTTTGCGTGCTGAAACCTACACTCAGGATTTCATCAAGGAGGTGTTCTCTACGAGAAAGGAAATTATCCGCAAGTTGTACCGTCAATTTGCTGATGTCCACTACATTAGGCTGTCAATGGAGAAGACATTGTCTTACCAGAGACTTTCCCAAATCACCCCTGTGGGAACTGAAGAGGAGTTCGCTGAGTTGTTGGGCAGAGAATGTTCTCAAAACGAGCACCATGCTGTGGTGTTGAGGGCCTTGTTTATGTTCAACCAATCTGTGCTCAAGACCAACTTTTACACGTCCACTAAGGTTGCCATCTCGTTCAGATTGAATCCGTCTTTTTTGCCAAGATCAGAGTACCCAGATACTCCATTTGGAATGTTTTTCATTGTTGGTTCTGATTTCAGAGGCTTCCACATCAGATTTAGAGATATTGCTAGAGGTGGTATTCGTGTTGTGCGTTCGAGATCGGTCGATGCATATAACGTGAATGTCAGAAATCTTTTCGATGAAAACTACAACTTGGCATCGACCCAACAGAAGAAGAACAAGGACATTCCTGAAGGTGGATCCAAGGGTGTCATTTTGCTCGATCCAGGTGCAGCACAAGAAAACCCAAGATCATCTTTCGAAAAGTACATCGACTCTTTGATTGATTTGTTGCTCAAACAATACATTCCAGATGTGAAAGAGAGTTACGTTGATCTTTACAACAAACCCGAGATCTTATTCTTGGGTCCTGACGAAGGCACTGCAGGGTATGTTGACTGGGCAGCCCTCCATGCTCGTAGCAGAGGTGCTCCATGGTGGAAGTCGTTCTTCACCGGAAAGTCACAACAGATTGGAGGTATTCCACACGATGAGTATGGAATGACCACCCTCTCTGTTAGAGCATACGTGAACAAGATCTACGAAAAGCTTCAAATTGATGACAGCACAATCAGAAAGGTTCAGACTGGTGGTCCAGATGGAGACTTGGGATCAAATGAGATCAAACTTTCCAGAGGTGAGAACTACGTGGGAATCGTCGATGGATCAGGTGTGATTGCAGACCCTCAAGGTTTGGACAAGGCTGAACTTCTTCGTCTTGCAGGAGAGAGAAAAATGATCGACAACTACGACAGATCCAAGCTCTCCAAAGATGGTTATGTTGTTTTGGTGGAGGACATTGATGTGGTGTTGCCCAATGGCATGAAGATCACATCCGGAGTGAGTTTCCGGAACACTTTCCACACAATGCTCAAAGAGATCTATGGCCCCAATGGTGTTGACTTGTTCGTGCCTTGTGGAGGTCGTCCAGGAGCCATTGACACCAACAATGTGATGAGTTTGATTGATGAAAAGACCGGCAAGAGCATCATTCCATACTTCGTGGAGGGAGCCAATCTTTTTATAACCCAGTCTGCTAAGCTTGTGTTGGAGAACGCTGGCTGTATCATTTTCAAAGATTCGTCGACCAACAAGGGAGGTGTTACTTCATCTTCTTTGGAGGTGCTTGCTGCGCTTTCCTTCGACGACAAAGGGTTCTTGGAGAACATGTGTGTTGGTAGTGACGGTACTTTGCCCGACTTCTACAAGCAATACGTGTCGGAAGTGCAAAAAAAGATTGTCTCCAATGCACAGGCTGAGTTTGAGGCATTGTGGATGTTGAAGCACGAAACCAAGGAGCCAATCACGGAGTTGTCTGACCAGCTCTCCAAGGCAATCAACAAGTTGGCCGATGAATTAGCACTCTCCAACGAATTATGGACGGGTGACCAGGAATTTAGAGATGCAGTGTTGGTGGATGCTCTCCCTCCTCTACTCTTAAAAGCCATTGGCATCAAGAGCATCTTGGAGAGAGTGCCCGAGACATATCTTAAGGCCTTGTTCGCCACGAATTTGGCTTCCAAGTTTGTGTACACTAGAGGAGTTGACTCCAACCCCGCCAAATTCTTGGAGTTCATTTCTTCCCTCCGCAAAGAATTCGTGGCCCAAAATCTTTTGTGAATTCACTATATAATCAATTGAGCTAGAAGTTACTATTATTGTGAAAGTATTCACTTCATTCCATCGTATCCACTTTGTCCACTTTCTATTCGTAACCGCTTAATTTTAGTCTTAACCACTTCATCCTATTCGTATAGACTGCATAGTTCAATAGAACCTTCTAACCTAGGCCCATTGCTTGACTTCATTTTCAACTGCTGGACTTGACCTCGTCCATAATCTCCTTCTGAGCCACGACTTCCTCATTGATCTTGGTGGTGGCGTAATCACCCACCAAAGCAAACAAAAACGTAGTGCCCCCGACATAGTATCTTGCCTTAACAGGCAAGTTCATCCATCTCTGCCATAAACTCATGTTGGAGAACAGTGAGCGGAGACAGAATCTTAAAATATGGGACGTGCGAAACTCATAAATTATAACCAAGTCAACCGGGCCCAAACAACCAGGACAAATACAGAAAAAAAGAAACTTACTTCCACAATTCCGTACCATTGGATAATTGTTTTTGAATCTCCTTTTTCAGCTACTTTTACCAATGGAGATACGTGATGTACTGCTCATCGTGGTGCACTTGCATCGACATGGCTCATCGCGTTTCCCCACATTCCAAGTATATAAACTCATACTACACGATACAAAAGATACCGAACAGCCAACAGTACCCAGGGGTTTTCTTTATATTTTTGATTTTCTATAGTTAGATCTAACAGTATGCCGGACGCCAAACGTCTTGCCAAGACCACCACTGATTTACCTCCCTGTTGTCTTAGAGTATGGCCAGATGACCATTCGATCATTTTCTTGGGCACATATAAATTGGAGGAGAGCACCAAAAGCCGCCATGGATCCGTCGAAATCCATAGTCTCAAAGCTGGCCAGTTCAAAAAAGTGTCTGAGACGAAAACGGACCTGGCCATCTTGGACCTTAAATTCAGTCCCGTCGACTCGCTGCGTCTCATATCGGCCCATTCCACCGGCGAAATCTTGGTGTGGAAGTACAATGGAGAATTGATGCTAGTGCAAAAAATCCAGGTTTCGGAGCAAGATACCCTCGTCACCTCGATATTCTTTTCGCCCTCCGACCCCAACACTTTGCTAGCAACACTCACGTCTGGAGAATCAGTATTGGTGGACTTGGAAACACTGCACATTGAGCCATTGAGTACTGCACACAGCTTGGAATGCTGGACCGGTTCGTTTGGAGAGGTGGGGCCTTCTGGAAATGTGGTATTTACTGGGGGTGATGATGCTGTTCTTATGGCCCATGATCTTAGGACCAGGGAGAAGATCTGGGTCACCAACCACCGGCATCACGATGCAGGCGTGGTGCTGATCTTGAGCCCATCGCACAAGTGGTTGAGTCTGCGCCCGAATGATTTATGGACTGGTACTTACGATGACCATTTGCGGGTCTTTGACTTACGGAAATTGGATGGAGATGATGGACCTTATTTATACCAAAGTCTACTTCCAAGTGAAACATACAAGGAGAACTTGAACGGTGGGGTTTGGAGGTTGATCCCGGCCCCAGACTCCAATAATGTCTTGGCATGCTGTATGTATGATGGAGCACGGGTAATCGAGCCCAAGGATGGTGAATTCACAGTTTCCAGGTACTTTAAAGGAGACCATGAAAGCATGTGCTATGGAGGTGACTGGGTCGATCCGGAGACTATCGTCACATGTTCCTTCTACGATAACATCGTCCAGGCATGGCTGCCCTCAGAAATAGACTCACAATCATAATCCAGAATCTAGTATTCGCAATCATGAATTAGCAAGTGTAATAGTATTCACAGGGGACCTTTTCAGGAGAAAATTCATTGCAATCAATACAATGGTTTTCACCTATAAAGTGGAAAAGTCAAGTGGCACCGAAGAGCCTCTTCCACTCGGATACAACTTCTCCTTACCCTCGAATCTTCTTGGGTTGGGGATAGCATTGCTGTTTATGAACTTGAAGCGTTTGTCATCAATCACAAGCTTTTCTGCGCCACTGTCCTTTGATCGCTGGCTTGGGTTGATGGTATAGGCCAGTGCTGAAATTTTGCGGAGTGACAGTCCCACGGACTGTTGTCGATCTAGCAGCGATGGTGGTGGCGGAGGAGCGACCTTTTTCACTTTTGATGGTATATTAGGGGGATTTGGCGGCGAATCATGTGGAACTGATGGAGGTGCCGAAGGTGGGGCAGAAGGTGGGGCAGAGGGCGGTAAAGATGGGGGTAAGGATGATGGTGCCTCTGGTGCCACCGGCTTGCTTAAAGGTGTAGCTGAGACTGTACGTTGAGGAATAGATGATGAGGACGGTGGCAAAGGTCTGTGGGGAGTTTGGCTTGGAGGTGCTGATGGTGCTGATGGTGTTGGTGGAGTTGGAGGTGCTTGAGGTGCCGAAGGCACACGTGAGGCATGAATAGCAGCGGGTTTATTGCTAGTATTTCTTGCATTTATCTCATCCAAGAACGAAAGGCCATTGCCCGTAGGAGCGGGTGGGTTGCGTTTAGGAGGTGTAATGGAAGGTGGAGCTCCAGCTGGCACCTGAGGAGCTTTAGGAATTGTAGGTGGTTCCACCTGAGCTGCGTCCCGGGCAGAAACGCCAGTCGACGTTCCATCCACGACATGAGTTTCCTTGCGCTTAGCATTGATTTCATCAAGAAAAGGCAATCCTCCGGCTTTTGGTGCTGGACCCAGTGTTTTTGGTGCACTATTTCCAGTGTTGAAAATTCCTGGAGGAGGCGGTGGTGGTGCAGATGCTGGTGTGCTTTTTTGAACGGGTGGAGCTTGGGACATCGGTGGTGGAGGTGGAGCACTTGGGATCACAGGAGGAGGCGCAGGGGCATTGAGCACCTGCGGTGGGGGAGGGGGAGGTGCTGGAGGTGCAGAACGGGAAGGAGCTGCTGAAATATTGGAGTCCAGGGGAGATCCCGATATCGTATGAGTCTCTGTTCTTTTGGAGTTTATCTCGGCCAAGAATGGTAGTCCTCCAGGGAGTCCTGAGGGAGCCGGAGGCGCTGGAGATGCTGATGGAACAGGTGGTGCTGAAGATGGGGGAGGAGGTGCTGGTGCAGTTACTGAAGGAGGAGGAGCGGGTGCAGCTGGCGGTGGAGAGGGGGCCAGAGAGTTTCCCTCAAAGGACTTCGCTGACGAAATAGAGCCACTCTTCAAATGTGACAGTTTTTTTGGACGCGACGGAGGCATTTTAGGCACCTTAAGCGAGCTACCAGGAGTAGGCGGCGCCACAGGCGGCAATGGAGGAGGGGCTGCGCCAGGTAGAGGCGGAGGGGCTCCAGGCAAAGGAGGCGGCTGGCCGGACGGCGTTCTGGGCAACTCTGGAGTTCGTGAGGGGGGCATCGATTGTGGCGGCGGGGGAGGCGATGGCATGTTTCCTGGGATAGGGATCTTGGGAGCGCTAGGCGGAACAATGCCAGACCGGTTATCCTTGACAGATTTAAGCTTGGGCATGCCACCGGCAAAGATATCACCTAATTGAGGAGCGGACGGCATGGGAGGAGCGGAAGACGAGTGCAGCCCACCCGAAGGCAGTGGCGAAGGCGTGCCAACCGACATCTTCAGATCAATGAGTGGTTTGGACTTATCCACAGTAACCGCCTTCTTCAAGGTAGTACCCTTTTGGATTGCTCCAAGTAAAGCGTCCCGTCCAGCCATTGATGGAGGGGGAATGGACGGTGTACTGGATGGAGGGCCTCCCATGGGAGGAGGTGGAGGTGGAGGAGGCGGAGGTCCTGCCATGATGGTCCTTTAAAAAAGTATAGGTGTGAGGTGAGTATGGTGAGTATGGAGTATGAGTTAAGTATGAGGTTGGAAGTGATAGCAGGCGCGCGCGGAAGCCTGGCACTAGGGCCCCTTACCTGAGCACTGAGAAAGTAGACAGATTCCCCAGAGGCGCATTTATACTAGAAGGCACAAGAGAGGTGACCATACAGCTAAGAGTGACCAAATACGAGCATGACGTTTTTGAGCATTGGTTCAGTGAATGTGCAAAAGTCAAGGTTGATTTTTTTGCAATTCTATTCCAAATGCAGTTGCAAAATACTCTTTTCTGATTTCAGCCTAATTCTTAAACTAATTCCATTTTTAATTCCATTTTTTGTTTTGTTCGGACTTTAGGTTGATCTCTAAATTTCGTAGATTCGACCATCAGTTTGGCCATTCGCTCCTGTGCTTCCAATCTGCACTTCTTCACAGATGACGCATTTAATCATCAAAACAGTGAAGCAAAAGAAAACATGTATGCAGAAACTTGTAACAATAGACGAACATTGATGTAGAGAGAAACAAAGAAACCGAAAGCGGTGATTTAAAGAACCAGCTAATATCACTTGGTCACGTGAAATGGCCAAATCAAGCATTTAAAGTTTCTTACTTGACATCAGTAGAGCACCGTACATTATGCATTTGCTCCAATTTCATTTTAACACGTAACTATATACAAGCATGAAGGTCTCCCACGTGTGCCGATCTGCAATCAAAAGCTTTGGGCTTTTCAGTATGATCATTGCTCGACGTTCAATTGAACTTTATGGCCCAATTCACTGGAGAACTCTTCCTCAAGTAGTTCTGTCAACAGAGTATTGTCCCTCAAGGTGACCCATTTGCCCTGGATCAAGTCGTACCGCTTGGGTCCACTGATAGGGCTGCTAAGCCAGATCTGCTTATTTGGCGGTTGCTTGTTAATGACGTATGTTTTCCCAGAGCCAATGATTACGGTCATAACACCCTGGTTAAGCTCTGCATCGATGGCCGGGTATTCTTCACTGAGATTATCTAGCTCATCGCCTAGGGTTTCCAAGTACTCGTTCGCGAGGTTATTGTACTGGGTATCGGAAATATTGTCAATTTTCTGACTAATATCGGTGCCGTTTGTGGCTAGAGAGTAGGGTCTGATGCCCCGAGCGATGGGGCAGACATTTGCTTGCAAACACACGGAAGGACGAGCGGTGAGGGCCACTAGCCTGGGCGAAGCGCGAGCAGCGGATCTAATATACGAAGAAACCCGGAACATGGTAGTACTAAGTGCGTGGTATAGAGTGTAGTGTAGTGGGTAGTAGTGCGTAGGGTGTCGCTCGATGGTAAGTTTGTAGTGCGTAGACCTGGAGCAGTGCGTAGATGAGAATAGTGCGTGTATTTGGTATGGGCAGTACGTGAACTTGGTGTGCTGTATCAATGTAGTGTATAGTAGTGCAATGTAATACGAGCTGTAGTGTATAGTAGTGTAGTGTAATACGAGCTGTAGTGTATAGTGTAGTGTATAGTACAGGGTATAATACAGGGTATAATGCAAGGGGTAGTGTGTGTAATGGGAGGCATAATACAGAGTGATCAGAAGCCGCGACTTGCTGGGCACGAGACAAGACATCACGGGATTCGGCTTGTCTGGCTCTTGAAGTCGCGCCATTCTCATGGGGACAATTGAGTAGCTGCCACTACCGAATACGCACGCGCGTTTGAAATAGCGATGCATCAGAATCAACTCGGCCAAGCTTTTCTGCGAGTGCCACGAACTTTGGCTGCAGACAGAGCTTTTCTTGGTACCTGGGATCGGTAAAAAAACCTCAATCTCCGATCCACGTAGCCATGCGGCTTCACGGCATTTGTTCCGGATTTTCGTCCGGCTGGTGAAGAAAGCCAAGATTCAATCCTTCTCCGCTTTTGCGAAAGCTGCGCTCCACAAACCACCTCAGTCAGAGCACGTTTAGCTCGTAAGTCATCAAATCTTTGGATGTGTGGGGAATTCGTGCCGGATGCCCATTTAAGCTTCGTATTGCAGCCATTTATATCCAGATCATGCTGATTCGTCCTTCGCAGCACTGCAACTGGGTGGTGGGGTATAACAGTGACACTTTGAAACAATTAGCTTGCGGTATATACGGCCGATATCATCGCGTTTGTCTTATCGGCACGAATATAGCACGGAATTATATAGGGTGCCTTCGTATAGATGAAGACCTCAGTCCTCGTAAAATTCTCGGCAAGTTGCAGTGTGGAGAAGAGTGGAACATGAACTGCGGTGCGACTAAGTTGCCATCTACACTTGCAGTAACATGCGACCAATTTGAAGTATGTTGCGTTTTAAAGTGTCTTGTCAAAGGTTCCGAGAACAATGGAGTTTTCTCTATTTTGATGTGAAGAATAGAATTGTGGCGACATTAAAGCACCCACTTCGAGCGGCATTTGGATGTCACATCAGCCAAGCTTTTTCAAGCAGCGGCATTCTTCTTCTACCCGCATGCATGCTCGCCTAAAGGTCTCGCATTTTGCATAATCTATGAAGAAGCCGTATGCTCTTCACCTGACATACATTTGGCTGGGGTACTTTTTTTTTGCATAAAAGATGGGCCAATTCCGGGACAGATTTCAAATTCCGCAAGTAACCCCCGGCTCTGTGCAAAGCAAACATGTCTGAGAAAAGAGAGCCCGTCGTAGAACAGGATGCAAAAGATAAAGAGGTCGCAGTATCAACTACTGCTACGTTCACTGACTTGGAAGATGTGCAAGAGGAAGGTAGAGAGCCCACCGAAGAAGAGATGAAGACATTGAGACACGTATCGGAACGTATCCCCATGAGCTGTTGGCTTGTGGCTATTGTGGAGTTGGCAGAAAGATTCTCGTACTACGGTCTCTCCACACCATTCCAGAATTATATGCAAAATAGCCCCTCCGACTACCCCAAAGGAATGTTGAATTTGAAAAACCTGGGTGCTACGGCACTTTCTTACTTCTGGCAATTCTGGTGCTACCTCACGCCGATTTTGGGTGCTTACATCTCCGATACCTACTTTGGAAAGTACAAGACCATATGCATGTTTTGCGGTATCTATGTTATTGGAATCTTGATCCTTTTAGTCACCTCTATTCCATTCGTCGCTTCTCATGATGCGTCATTAGGTGGTTTCATTGCTGCTGTGATTATTATTGGTCTTGGGACTGGAGGTGTGAAGTCTAATGTTTCTCCTTTAATTGCTGACCAGGTGCCCAAGACAAAGCCTGCAATTAAGATCTTGAAGTCGGGTGAGAAGGTGATCCAGGACCCCAATATTACTATTCAAAACGTCTTTATGTTCTTCTACCTCATGATCAATGTTGGCTCATTGTCTGTGTTGGCTACAACCTCGCTTGAACACAAGGTGGACTTTTGGGCCGCATACTTGTTGCCTCTTTGTTTCTTCATGATTGCTCCTTTGGTGTTGTTCTTTGGAAAGAAACATTACGTCAAGGTTCCCGTGGCTGAGAAAGTCATTGCTAATGCTTTCAGATGCTCTTTCATTGCCATCAAAAACAAGTTCAACTACAGTTATGCCAAACCCTCTAATAACCCGGATGCAAATTACCCTTGGACTGATAAGTTTGTGGACGAAGTGAGCCGTGCCATCTACGCCTGTAAAGTGTTCATCTTTTACCCCGTTTACTGGTTGGTGTACGGCCAAATGATCAACAACTTCGTGTCGCAGGCTGGACAAATGGAGCTCCATGGATTGCCCAATGATATGTTGCAGGCCATCAATGCATTGACAATCATCATCTTCATCCCAATTTGCGAGCGTTTCATTTACCCATTCATTAGAAGATTTACTCCTTTCAAGGCCATCACCAAGATATTCTGGGGCTTTATGTTTGGTGCTATCTCCATGGCATATGCTGCTATTCTTCAGCATTACATCTACCGGGCTGGCCCTTGTTACGACAACCCTAAGGGTTGTGCTCCTGAGTACAAGAATGTGCCCAACCACATCCACGTTGGAATCCAGATTCCTTGCTACTTCTTGATCGGTATGTCGGAGATCTTGGCTTCCATCACTGGCTTGGAGTATGCATACACCAAGGCTCCAACGTCGATGAAATCGTTTATTATGTCTTTGTTCTTGGTCACAAATGCTTTTGGATCTGCCATTGGTATTGCCCTTGCTCCTACTGCCAAGAACCCCAAGTTGGTCTGGACCTACACTGGTTTGGCATGCGCTTGTTTCATTGCTGGGTGTCTCTTTTACTTTTTCTTCCGCCACTACAATGATAAAGAAGAGGAGTGGAATGCTTTGGAGTATGTAAACGGAGAAGTCAGTGAGATGAAACAGGTGGTGTCCAGACAGCAGAGCCTCAAACCAGTACTTTCTGCTTCACAGTCGTTGAGCATTCGTTGAGCAGAGGTGAGTACTGGGAACGGGGCTACTAGCTTCGAACTAAAGCTTTCATGTATTAACTAAAAAGATTAATTTATTTATAAGTAGCTTAAAAAGGTCTTCTTTTCTTGTAGGCTCTTGTGCTGGTTCCCTAGAGAAGGAATTCTTTCAATGTACCTGCACACACACCCCAAACTACAGTTCAGTGCGCATACCTTCTATACTACTCCACCACATGTTCTTCTTAATCATCTTGGTGGCCGTGGCACTTTGTGCCTTGATACTATACCTTCCATATGCCGCAGGTCTAACTACGGTTGAGAAGCACAAACGCAGAAAAGACAATGCCAAGGCACAGGCCCCTGGGGTTGCCTCCTCCGAGTATTCCGGTTACATTCCTCCAGATGAACAATTGAGACTACAAAATCAACAGACAGAGGCCTCCAAAAAGGGTGGGCTTCGGGAAAAAATCAAGGTGACCTCTGAGGATATGCCAATCCGTATTCGTTTACACCAGGATGGTGTTTTGCGCAAGCGTGGAGAACGGTCTGTAGGAGACACCAACCCCAATAACTACGACTATGACATTGATGAATTGATCAAGGAGGAAATCGAGGAAGACCAACAGAAAAACGCCAAGGACGTGTATTCCTCCCAAAAACTCGGCGGAGATAAAGAGGCCATGGTTTAAAGGTGGTCTAGGACTCGGCTGCTTTATATGTAAATATACATGATGTAATTATGCTATGTAGGGGCGGACTTTAGGCCGAGTAACCAAGGTCGAATAAATTGATGAGACTCATTTTCCGCATGTATATGATTTCGTCAAGCTTGGATAATGGTATTTTCTGGTTGCGGCCCATGGGTTGCAGATACTTATTCCGCATCACAGTTGCAGAGAGCAGCTTGTTGAGGTCGTCCTCGATTATAAGCACCTCATTTAGGAGTTTCTGCTGGCGTTCAAGCGACACTTTGTAGGCTTCGAAAATGATTGTCATGAGTTCAGAGGATAACTTGATGAAGTTGCTGCCATTGACGTCATACTCTGGGGTCTCGTGCAGAGATGCATTCAAGAAAGCTACTAGATTGTCGGGCAATGCACCCTCATTGATGACTTCTTTGCTCCAGGAATCCTGCCCCGTTTGGTTTATATCGTGCAATTCAATGAGCCTTCCGGTCATGTACTGTAGGTCCTGTAGACGGCCTGGTTTCTTTGCAAACGACTGGTACACGTACTTGAACATTTGGCTGGTGAGCGGAAGCTTTGCGACGTTCTCCACTTGAAGCAAGAGGTCAAGGATCCGGGGAAATCCCGTTTTCTGCTCGCAGTGGGCCTTGAGAATGGGTAGGAAGGTTTGTGGCGTGGGCTGAAGTACGCAATACGGTCTTTCCGGCAATGTATCGTACTGGCTCAATACTTGAGAGTATTTCTGCTTATCTTCGTAGGAGAGAAGCTTCAAGTACATTTCCGATGGATCCAAGGAAGGAAACTCTTTGCTGAGAATTGTGGCCAACACAGATTCTGCTAGCTCGCTATGGCCCACAGTAACCAACGACGAGAGGATAATGTTCACGAGCTTGATATCAATGAAGAACGGGTATTTCGTGACGAGTAGTTCAAGGTACTTCAAGTACTCAGAGCCTTTGTGGAATGCAAGGTTTTCAATTAGGATTTTGAAAGTGTCTCTGTTGTATGAGCCTGGTGCATAATTAGCGAGCACTGCTGCACATACATCTTTATCACCATGGCGAAGGGCAAGGAAAAGAAACGTGTTTAAAGTTTCCGTAGTTAGACTGTCACCAAAACTATCCTTCAAATTGATAAAGGTGTCCATGTCAAGAGGGAGTTTGTGGAGAGCCTTGAGCACCGGCTTCTTAGAGTGGGGATTATCGCGGAGCAGCATCCGTACCTGATGTAGAATGTCGGATCGGTCTCTATAAAAGGTCTTGTAGACAAGAACATGACGTTCGTGGTTTGATATGGGGATGCCGGCCATCTTCATGTCTCGTGTAATGTGCAACAATGCGTTCAAGTGCTCTTTCCTCACGGCAAGCGAGTCCAAGAACAACTGTAGGATGTTTTTTCTTCTGAGAAGCGGCAAATTCGTCAGAGAGAGTTTATTGGGACGGACCCATTTCCGGAAAAGAGTGAATTCCTTCATGAATACCTCGAAATCTTGGTACTTCATATGGGCCACGCCCGGCTGCGGGAGCTGACAGTAACTCTCATAGAGAGACGAGTGGTTGACGTTATTGTGGGTCTTGAATTTGGTGTAAAACTGCCCCAATTTGTTATGGTGAGGATAGAGCTCTTTCAAAAACCGGTCAGAGACTGACTTGTCGACTTTCTGGTAGTGGGGGAGCTTGGTGAATGCCTCTAGACTGGCTCTTCTTGAATGCTGCTCATTGTCACTCAAATGGAACTCCAGATTCGTAGGTAGAGGCGGTAGGTCTAGCCTCAGTAGGTACGTTCCTGACTGTAGCTTTTGGATGTATTCATTGAGTTTCCAGACCACCTGGCGAACAGATAGGTTGTTGGTCATCGAGTGGTGGAGCAGAGTGCATGGTGTGCACATGAGATGCAAACATCCGTACCACCACCAAATGTCTTCATGAAAAACACTACAGCGTAGTTCCAGAATATTGAATCAGAGACAAGCATTAAATTCTTTTTTTGGAATAAAGCTGGTTATAGGAAGTAAGAAGAATGACTTGTATATTTCACGTGCCGGGTCACGTGACATCACTGAAAAAAAACTTCGCGCTATGAACTTACATGAGCCAGGCTCTCACGTACACCAGGCACTATGAAAATCCAGACCAAAGCCACCAGAGTCTTGGAGAGAACATCTCATTACATCAACGCTGGGGTGATCCAAAGCAAGCCTGCATGGTACGATGCCGTGGCCGCAGTACCCCCATCATTCGACTTGACCAAAAGCCCCAAGAACCTCCAGATCAACCAACAAGAGGATCCCCAGAACAAGCTATGGAAGAAGTTTGGTGACAAATACAAAACCAGAGCCTCAGTCACGGAGCGGAAACAGAAAAATAACAGTGTGAGCAGGATCCCCAAGTTGAGTTTCTTGGAAGACCAATTGAGAGACGTCTTTTATCATCAACATCCCTGGGAGTTTGCCCGACCCAAGGTATTGGTGGAAAACACTGGAGAAGACGATACCCAATGTGACTGGTCTCGCATGCTCCAGCTCAACAAACCATTGGATGGAGAGAGCGTGGTGAAGAGAACGTTATGGTTGTTGCAGCAGGAGAAAAACAAGCGGACGCTATTTGAAGCGTACGACCAGGCCAGATTCGAATACTACCAGTTGCGAATGAGTGACGAGATGGACTCTGCTGTTTCCAAGGAGGAGAGCACGATGTTCGGGGCAGTGTTCCTGTCGTCCAACATCCAATGGGGTATCGAGAAGGAACAAGAGAGCATTGACAGATGGACGCAGATTGCCGAGAGAAGAACCAAGGTCAAAGAGGCTGCTGCAAGTAAGACTTCGGCCAGTGTTGGAAATGAGATCTTGGAAGAGGGTTCGTCTTCGGTATGGGAGGCAATCATGGACGGCGAGGAGAGGGAGACCGAGAAGGAGTAAGCTTGTACATTTAGAGCGGTCAACGCATAAAACATCATATAACGAATTGATTGTAGGAGCGGAAGTAAGAGACTGATGGTTTGAATAGTCCGATGTAGTATGAGTAGTAATGAAACATTTGAAACATATGAAGCATCTGAGACATCGACCAGAAAGTACTGAACAGGATTTGACTAGCGAGAGAGCTATGAACGAACATCTATAACATGTAGTATCTACAGATAATTTCTAATCTGTCTATTATGCCTATAAACACACCGGACGATACCTGCCTCAACAACAGCTTATCGTCTGAAACAATGCAGAGCAACTGGACTAGTGCCAGTAAGCTTAGTGATGGCCGTGAGCATCCTTCTTCACGACCAACTTGTCGTAGGCAAGGTAGATGGCAAAGGCACCCATAGCAATGCCCAAGCCGGGGAAAGCAGACTTGAAACGGTTGTAGCGGGAGAACTGGCCCTCGTATCTCCAAGCGTCTCTTTTGGCCCAAGGGTTGGTGCTCATGGTGCTTGTTTGAAGTATGAGAAAAGTTGTATCAGAGAGAAGTTGATTGGTGGAGGAGTCGTGCATAGACTGGTGCGGGTGTTGATGCTGGGGAGGCACGGGTGCACGACAAGGTCGTACGGTCAGTAAGATTATTAGTAGGCGTATTGGTCATAGATGTGTGTAATTTGTTGAGCCATATTGATTATTGAGTCGATTAAATATTATTGAGTATGACTAACTTTCGAATATACATTAATTATTTTAGTGGTGAGTGGTAGACTGGTATGGTGGTCTGTAATGGCTGTATTGGTCAATGGAGACTGGTGCGCGAAGTCTGGTAATTTACCACGGTGCACTGCTCGAGACCGTTATTCCAATCAACACTGGAGCCAAGCACTCAATACTTCCTGATTCCAAGTCTATACAATTTTGTTTGTTTGTTTTCTTTGTATTTGTATTTTTTTTTTTTGGCAAATGGCTATTTTTTTCCTACATATAATCCACCCCATACCCTTTTAAAACGTATTCTAGACCTTCTATGTGTTGCTACTACAGTGTTTTTGAAAACTATTCAAACCAGCACTATAAAACAATTCAAACCACACTAACAAATTAAACAAACCAATCATTCAAAAAGTATCGTCCGCCTTTCACTCCAGTTCCTTTCTGTTTTGAGCCTTGACTAATATTGCAAGGCTCCTAAATTTATGACATATAAGACAATCGTCCAGGTTCAACATTTTAGAATCTTGAATTCTATTAAAGCTGGTGTGAAGCATTACCCATTTGATTTTAAAGTTTGTGCGAAGGAGTACGAAGCATTTTGCCGCATTGGTTTGAATAGTTTCGAGAAACACTGTATCTGCTTCTGATACTCTGCGGCCCATAGTCCCAGTAAAATTGTATCTTGCATTTCTGCGTCTCACATGCGTCTGGATGTTCTTTGCATTGGACCAACCCAGCTAACGGAAAGAGAACCACACCGAATTTACAGGTCCTTCTGTACTATCGCTATCCAGTCTATATTACCTATATCTAAAGCCAATCCCTTTGTAGTTATAAATTTTTTTCTGGAATTGCAAGTTCTGGTCTTCATGTGTAACATGTGCTCATTACTAAAATGTAGTAAGACATGCGCGGCTCCACATACGAGGGTTGCACAAGTCTCGCGCAGCTTCATTGCAAGGGTATAAAGACGCAGAGGTTCGCCAGTGTTCACTCGCAATTTCACCCTGGACCAATTTTATTTCCAAAGCCATGAGCACAGAACAGTCTCGTAATTCCCAGGCCTCGGACGAGGCTTTTTCCCAGCGTCTTGCTGATATCATCAGTCAGGATGAGAACCTTGCAAATGATATCACTGATAGCGAGGGGGAGGATGAGTTCATCAAAAAATACGGTGAGATCGAGTTCCAGTACATCAAGCCACCCAAGACGTCCGCATGGTTCATTCGTCCGCATGCGCTTAATTACTTTAAGGATGGTGTGCTTTTCCGTACCAAGGGCGAGAGAACCAGCTCCAAGACCGAGTTGTTCTTGGACTTGATGTATGTGGCCATCATCGCCAATGTGGCCGGCCAAGCAAGTGAGGATGCCAGTTGGAAAGCTCTTCTCCGCTACATATTGACATTCATTCCTTACTGGACGGTGTGGGCTGATATCAAGGACTTTACCAACTACTACTATACTGAGGACTTGTCACAGAGATTCTATATCTTTTGGATCTTGTGTCTTCTTACGCTTTCGGTCAATAGTAACGGGGAACTCCTTGATTCAAGAAAAGGTGCTGCTTTTACCGTGGTTCCATATATTCTTTGTCGTGTGTCGTTGAGTTTGTCTCTTTTCGTCTACTCGTTCTTTATTCCCGAACACCGTGCCCAACAAAGACTCTATACGGTTTTGTTGCTTGTGGGATGCTGTATTTGGATCCCAGTGATTTTCATCTCTACCAGAGCCAAGATTGCTTGCTCCATTGTGGCTATTGTGTTCGAGCAGGTGGCCTTCAGCGTAGTGTTTCACCCAAAAACCAAGAAATTCATGAAGTTGAGCTATTCCACAGCCTTGAACATTGAACATGAGGTTGAGCGATTCTCTACGTTTGTTACCATTGCCATTGGAGAATTCCTTTACAAGATTGCAGCCAATGCTCCTTTGGGAACAGGATTCACCACGGCATATGCACGTGGAGTGTTCTTATTGATCGTGGCATACTGCTTATTTTGGATCTATAACAATGGGGGAACCTCCAAAAAGGCAATCCATCCCATGCGTCACTCTGCAACCAGAGCCATTGCTTGGATATACTTCCACGTTCCTCTTGTGGGTGCTATAGTGCTTGCAGCAGATGCGGCCGGTGACATGCTTAACCGGGAGCTGGAATACCATCCTGCTGAAGAGCTCACTGAAGAGCCATCGTTGAAAAACCTCTGTTTCTTCTTTGTGGGAGGACTTTTTGTGGCCTTGGTCTCAATATGGCTTCTTGGCGAGTCAGAGAAGTGTGAGGACCATCCCGAACACTTTGTTGTGCCCAAACGCTTAAGAATTCTCCCACGTCTTTTCATTGCTATCATCATCTTGTGCCTTGGATTTGCCGAGATGGATGTGACCTTATTGATGGGTATGTGCGCTATGTTATGTACTCTCTTGCTTGTTTATGAGAGTGTGGCTTCTGTTCCTCGGGACCAATGCTTTGCTACTGCTAAGATTGCCATTGGCAACGAGACCGTGACCGTAGCTGAGGAGTGCTAACTGTATGAACAACAATAGATATTAGAATAGGTAATTAACACTATACAAAGTAATAGAAGCAATAGAGTAAGCATAGACAAAATAGAGCAAGTAATAGATGTAGCTAGCTATTCTTAAGTATCAATGAATGGAAACTCTTCAACAGAGTTACCCGCACCATAAATAGTGCTCTATCTATTGCGGCTTTAAAAGCCTCGCCGTTTAGTCCTAACACTCGCCATTGTATAGAGCCGTTCCCCGGTCACCATTGTACGAAACACCACGATGATCTGCCCCGGACAGAGCAATGTCCGTTCTTGAGTTTGCCCGTTTCTCGAAAAGTTATATAAGCAGCTCAGATTCTTCCTTTTGAGCAATGATCGGCAAATAGGCGTAGAAAACAGGGTAAATGGCGCAACCCAAATCTAGATATCAGACTTAATGTTAAGTAGAACAACATATTGGATATTTTGAGGCGAGCCATGTTGTCTGTGGGAGGTTGATTGGGGAGACTTAGACAGTGACAGTGTACAGTCAGATCATCAGTCAGGTATAGCACATATGCAATAAGTTGTAGATATATGAATATATTTTTTTAAATAAAAAATCATAAATTTGCCACAGAAGCCAAAACTCAAAGGAATCAAAAAACTACTGCCCATTATGCCATTTCCACTATGCCAGGCTGCTCGTGGAACTGGTGCCCCGCGGCGCGATATTTTGCAACTGCTCTCTCGGTTGTAGACACTCCACTCCAAAGCGAGCCTTTCTGCTACAACAACATCGCAGATCAACCATCACACACTGCAGACAGGCTTAGATTACTGCTAGAGTCGCGTCTCGTCCTCTTACGCACCCCCAAATCAACACCACTTCAACACTCGCCCCTCTCCATCAACCCATAAAGGAATGACCAGATGCCCGGTAATAATAGTTCATTCAAAGCTCACCCCCAGCCTCCAGATGAGCGCCGCCAGAAGGTGTTTATTCTGAGACACGTGGACAAGTCTAGGCGACGGGTTTTCCAGGTGACAATCTCGTTGGGAGAAGCTCTACGACGGGTCAAGAGGCCCAAGGTCATTCTCAACTTGAAGGAAGGTCTTGTACAGATACGAGGCAACCTCCTGGCCCACACCACACATGAAACAGAGAGGCCTCGTCAAAATGCAACAAACACACACCATAAGGATACGACAAATGCACGTTCTCTGAGTATGACTCGTGGCAGAAGCCACCCTGGCCTGATACAGCACTCCACTCATCATAGCCAAGCACACTCGCTGGCAGATGGCCCTGACCAACAGCAACACATAGAGATACCCACACAGGCCGATAAATCAAGCTCTGACAGCGACATCGAGATCTTGGAGGTCCGCCCCGCCCGAAAACGCAGATACTACAACCCTGGAAGCGACCCCAATATCCGTGACCCTCTTGCAAACGAACAAGACATCAGCCAGTCGTACTATACAGAAAGTGATTTATCTTCGTTGGACGATGAACTCAACCAGGTTCTTTCTTCCACTACTGAGACCAAGCCCAACCAACCCCCTAGGGCATATAATGTCCCAGTGACAGCCTTGCCCAAGCTATTTATTCCGGCTGACCGCACCAGAAGCCCGCCTCCCCCTGGATACCGCAACATTCCCCCCAACTTAATGAATGCTATACACCGGGAAATGAACGTTGTATTCGACGGTTCTGCCGATGACGAAATCGAGGTTGTTGGCAAAAGAATCTTCTCCTTGAAGGACCCTATTGCAAGAACAAAGATAAAACTTCCCATAAAGGCAACAACATGCAGGCATTTTGAGTGTTTTGACTTCTTCAACTTCTGCTTATTCTACAAACTTCCGCCTGGAACCAGAGGTGGCTTAAAGCGCTCGTTGGTCCTACAGTCCAAAGAAGCCAGAGACACTGAGCAGTTGTTCTTGCGGCAGCAGCAACTAATTCAGAACGGAAAGTTGCTGAGCAAGGCACCGGGATTGGTTTATCCGCAATTTTCAGAGAACGGGCAGATGTTCTTCACTGATTTATTTAGTAGAACTCCGCCATTATACAAGTGCCCGCTCTGCGACGAAAAGTTTGGGCTCAAGCAGCTTTACATCAGCGATATTTTTAACTTCTTCGTCAAGACCACACCTGTGCATACCACGAAGATTATGTTGGTAGAGAATAACCGGTATAAAATAGTGGAGGAGGAGAAGCACGAGCAGGAGAACCAGGAACATGAGGTTGTGGATCTTTCGGGCGACGAAGACGAAGAGCCTAGCGTGAAGATAGAGAAAGCACCCACAGCCACAACAGAGCAAAAGACGAGCGAGGAGGAAGAGAATGAAGAAGAATCCGAAAGGACAATGACAGAAAGCAACAAAGGAGAAGACGAACTCAATGACGGCCTTGACGACTTTTTGTCCAGCATAACGCGTGGAGACGGAAGTTGGGAGAACCCCATGACACTAGACTAATAGAAGGGAAGCAGTAATAGAGGATGTTACCAGAAGATCTTATTAGAGGACATGACTAAAGCATTACTCAAGGACTTTCTTTTTTCAAGACATGTCTGAAGGGCATTGCTTACAAAGAGGGCGGAGCCGAAAAGTACTAATAAAGAATCTAGAAATGGATGGTACATTTGCAGAGATCCTCAGCAGTATATAGAAGGTGACTATACTAATGTATAGACATACAATTTAAAGAAAATATAGCTTCTTTAAAAAGATATGTAAGGAAAATTCAGATACTATCAGAATATACAGAAGACAAATATAAAAGTTATATTTAAAATAACGTTGAGTTGTGGAGAGGTGCATGTCCATTCCCACATCGATGCTCTAGATGCAAGTCGCACCCAAAAGACGTGAGGCTAATGCTCCATACTTCTACGTTCCATGGATGAATACAACACGCGCATACCGAGGCAGAGTAAAGCCAAACCTGGATTCATCCATAAACATCTGATACCATGCGAGAAGAAACTACAGTCTGCAGGTTGAGACAATAACCTGCATTGTACGTGGTAATCTACATTATGAGGGGGGCGAGCCTGCAGTGTTAATCGTAGCCCCATTGTGAATGTATAATATACACAGCAAATCTCTTGGCCCATTCCATAGGCCATCGGAGACCCCACATGACTTGGACAACGGAGGCACTGTACATAGCTAGGGTTTACCTGCACATAGTCATCCGTTCGCGCAAGCATTTGGTAGTGGTGGGGCTCCTAACCTAGACTCTTCTCCATTTTTTCTAAGAATAGTGGATGGTCCACATGTGAGCATAGCCATGAGTGAATGGGTGCGCAGTCGAGAATTTCGCTTGAGCTTGGAACAAAAGGGGTGCGCCTGTGCCCATGCTTCTCATGGCGCGGCACGAAAAAATATATCTATTAACTATTGCTACACCCACCCACACTCCCAATTAAAAGCCCCTTGTCCACATTTCCAAACTTATAGTGATCATTCTCCTTAGAGACGACTACTCAAGCTTTCCTGATACTCACGAAACACCCTTATGAACAACCCTCCGCCGCGAAGTAACCATCATGTTTCCCCTTTAACCCGTGGCAGCTCTGCCACCAAGTTGTCCATGTTGTTTTCAATGGTGGTACGCTTGGTGCACGGCATGCCTGTGTCAAAAACCAATGCCGAACAGGCGCTGCCTGGCTTGACGTCCAATGAATTTTTCTGGAATCTTTTTGTTTCTGCATGCTTGGTCCTTGCTGGTGGTGTCTTCGCAGGCCTTACCTTGGGTCTTATGGGCCAGGATGAGGTGTACTTGAAAGTGATTGCCACATCTGGTGAAGTGCATGAGCGTAAACACGCCAGAAGAGTGTTGTCCTTGATCGGAAAGGGTAAACACTGGGTGCTTGTGACTTTGTTGTTGTCCAATGTTATCACCAATGAGACCTTACCAATTGTCTTGGACAGATGCTTGGGAGGCGGTTGGCCTGCTGTGGTCACTTCCACTGCCTCCATTGTGATTTTTGGAGAAATCATCCCTCAATCCATCTGTGTCCGCTATGGCCTACAGGTTGGCTCGGCCCTCTCTCCATTCGTCCTTATATTGATGTACATCATGTACCCCATTGCATACCCATGTGCTCTCTTGTTGGACCACTTGTTGGGAGAAGACCATGGAACTGTGTACAAAAAGTCAGGCTTGAAGACCTTGGTTACTTTGCACAAGACCATGGGTGTGGAGAGATTGAACCAGGATGAGGTCACCATCATCTCCGCCGTTTTGGACTTGAAGGAGAAACCTGTCTCTCAAATCATGACGCCCATTGATAGAGTCTACACCATGCCTTCCGACAAGATCTTGGACCAGCAGACCGTAGAGGAAATCTTCAATGCTGGCTTTTCTCGTATCCCTATCCACATACCGAATGAGCCTATGAACTTCGTTGGTATGTTGTTGGTGAGAGTCTTGATCTCTTATGACCCTGAAGATGCGTTACCAGTGGCGCTGTTCCCATTGGCAACCTTGCCAGAAACTGCAGCTGATACTTCGTGCTTAAACATCTTGAACTACTTCCAGGAAGGAAAATCTCACATGATTGTGGTCAGCGATACTCCCGGTGAACCCACCGGAGCCTTGGGTGTGTTGACTTTGGAAGATGTTATTGAAGAATTGATTGGCGAGGAAATTGTTGATGAATCGGACGTTTACATTGACATCAACAACAACATTAAGCGTGAAATTCCTGGGCCTCTTTTCAAGAGAAACTTGACTGCATACTTGCACAACCTTTACCAGAGTGCTGGAGCTTCCAAGAGAACTTCTTCTGATAGCCACAGGCCGGGAAGAAGAAGTTTCGACAACACATTCCCCTCTAAGCGCTCTGCACTTTCAGCATCTCCTTCTCGTCGCAAGGCATTAGGTCAAGCAAACGGACTTTTGGCTCCTTTGAACCCCGCCTCGAATCCATTAGAAACGTCCAAGTCGTTTGTGAAAATAAAGAGACCCCACGTTGAACACCCCTCCAACCTCCCGATTGATAAAGATATCGTCCTGGGTAACAGCAAGCCTCACCCCGAAACATACGAGTCCGTTTTCACCAGTGAGCAAGGTGTGTTGGATGAATTAAAGAGAACCAGGTCCGGGTCCGAGCACGAAAGGAGAAGAAGACTGTCGGACTTGGCCGAAACCAATTCCAGCGAATACCACAATGGGTTCGGAATAGACGTCGCTCCTAGCGCCAACAGCGAGTACCTGGAACTGAGATCGTATAGGAACGGAGGAATTGTGGAGTCAGTGATCAATGTGCAGGGTGTGCACAAGACTATCATTGAAGATATCAGTGAAGATGAGGCGAACGATGTGGAGTACGGAGTGCTCAATAGCAATAACAGCAAGAAGTCCAACTCACCCGAAGAGGAATCACAGAGTTTGATTTCCAAGGATTAGAGCAGCCGTTTGATTTTACTCGATATGTTTAATGTGTTGTGGGACACATTCGGTGTGTAGTCCCACGGCTCGGATTTGGCACCTGTTTTTCCGGACAATGCGTGCGATAGTGAGCGAGGTGCATGAAGTTCCAAGGTTTATGCCGGAAAAGTATAACTTAAATAACACCTATATGCGGATAGTGACAAGTAGCACGAACATAAAAGGGAGAGATTTTGCTGCTTGCAGCCCAAGCGTGGCCCACCCCGCCTTGACGTGGTGACGTTCATCTGGTCCTGCTGCATGCGCATAAATATATAGGCACCCCAACGTCACCCCAACCCACCAATGAACGGCGTCCATACGACCAATAAGAAAGCAGAAAAAAAACCAAAATCACAGCCAGCCATCTACCGTCTAAAAACACCCACACCCGGCCCCCTCAAAAAAACTACTTGGAATTTTTCCAGGGTCCCATTTACGAGCACGCACGCGGACATCCTGTAGGCGGAGAAGTTACCTAAAAATTCGCTCCCTACACACATGGCCAAGACTCTCACTTTTCAAACCACTCTCGTATTTTTAGCCCTGCCGGCAGCACAGCTTTCAAACAATGGGTTCCGACAAAAAACACCGGTCGCTTCGAGAAGTCTTCAGGAGCTCGTCGTCCGCGAGTCTCTCCAAGTTACACCCACAAACCAGCAGTCCCCAGTCCCAGGAGACAGGTCACCACTCGCACCGGTTCTTTCTTAGAAGCAGAAGCTCGCGGTCGTCGGTCAATTCCCCTTCGTCGAGCAGCTCCATCAAATCCAGCGGTGGAATTGCTTCCAATGCTGAGTCGTCGATTGAAGACACCGCTACTAGTGCAGACTCCGACGTGGACTCGTCATTGTCCTCTTCTGTGCAGCACGCTCGGAGCTCACCTCCAAGCAAAACGCCAACGCAAACAGGTCCACAGACCAATGAAGTGGGGGTCCAGGAAGGTGGTGGCCATGACAAAAGACGGGGCAAGAAAAAGAAGGAAAAGAGCCATCGAAATGAAAGCCACCACTCTTTGAGGAGGTTCTTCAATATCCTCCGTCACAATAGCAACCTGGACCATAGGCCTACCAAGACCCTGACGTTACCGTCCATGACGTCCAAGCTTGCAGAAAAGTACGAATTTGGTCGCTTGATTGGTGCTGGTGCCAGTGGTTCCGTCAATATCATCAACGACAAGCATGATCCCACCAAGATATATGCATTGAAAAAATTCCGGAGCAAGCTCAAGACAGAGACGGATCAGGATTACATCCGCAAGGTCAAGAACGAGTTCTTGGTGGGCGATTATCTCAAGCAACAAAACCTCATTCATACCATCGAGTTGTTCCTGGAAAAACCCGATAAACACTCGCCCCTCGAGTACTTTATTGTCATGGAGTACTGTCCATATGACTTCTTCAACTTGGTTATGTCTGGGTTGATGTCCAAAGAAGAAATCTATTGTTACTTCAAGCAGATATGCTTTGGTGTCAATTACTTACATCTCTCAGGCATATCTCACCGGGACTTGAAGCTCGATAACTGCGTGGTAGACAAGAATGGTATCTTGAAGCTCATAGACTTCGGCTCTGCTTTCCAGTTCCGCAAGTCGTCATCGAAGCTTGCCAGCAATGGTGAGTCTAAGAGCGGCTTCTTACACGCAAGAGGTGTAGTTGGTTCAGATCCATATTTGGCTCCTGAGGTGTTTGAGCCAGTCCATGAAGATGGATACGACCCTCGTTTGGCTGATGTGTGGTCAATTGCTATAATATTCTGCTGCATGGTTCTCAAGAGATTTCCCTGGAAGATCCCTCGGACTGCAGACCCTTCATACAGAGCATTTGCAGGCTTGAACAGTCACGATGAGCCCGTGACCGAGGCCGAATTGGCCGAAACCATGTCCAAAGACTTGAACCTCAAACCTTCTCAAAGCCATTCAGGTATTCCCAAATATGGTCAGGAGAGACTCCTCCGAATTCTTCCCACGCAATCGCGCAAGCTTATGGGCCTGATGCTCGAGATCAACATCGAGAAACGGTTCACTATGGATGAGGTGATGAGCGATCAGTTTCTCACGCTGATCAAGCATTGCCACGTGATAGAAAAGGGTGAGAAGATTCCAGATGCGATGGATTTCCACGAGGATATTCGATTCGACGAGTTCGGCCAAAGAACTGCAACGGAATCTGTTACTCCAGCGGAATCTGGTACTTTAACCGAGCCAGCAACTCCAGCAGAATCCGTTGCACCCACGGGTCCTGCACCAAGTGTTGAGAGTCAGCCAGTAATGGCCAAGTCTTCTTCACAAACCCTGCGGACCTCGTCAATTCGCCTTGAAGTGGGCAAGTTCGTCAAGGCAGACAACCATACACACCACTTAGTTACGGGAGAGGAGTTAGAGCGCATAAATGCCGAAAAGGATAGGGTTCGGCGCGTGAAGCAAGCAGGTATGGCATGATGTATACAGTTATGATAAAATGAAATGACCTTTTTGTAGTTTGACCAGAGAAATGTAGTGAGCAGGATATAGAAGGCTGGGCCCAAGTAGGCTGCAACAGACTGCTCATAATGCGCGCGGTGTACGGGTGCCGTACCATTATCAATGCCTAGTATAATACATATATAATATACCCTACGCAATCCTCCACATCCGAAGTTCAACAGCCGCTTACTTGATTTGCAACTGCAATTTCGCCACTTCTTGCTTGTCATACCTGTGCTCAGAGCTGACCCCGATTGGGCCGTTACCCTATAAAGCCGATCTGCCAGCTGCATAAACCACCTCATCATGGCTATCATCGACTCGGTCACGCTACCGGCCTGGATCATCCGATTATCAGGATGGTCATCGTTCCTTGCCACCTCCGTGGTTTTGTGCTCAATATTCTTGCATCTTTTGAACTACAGGAAACCGTTTCAGCAGCGGTTGATGATCCGCATCCACCTCATCATCCCAATATTTGCCTTGTCGTGTTACTTGATGCTCATCCACCCGACGTCGTGGTTCACCAAATACTTAGTGGAGCCTGTTCGAGAGATTTACGAGGCTTTTGTGATCTACACTTTTTTTTCGCTTTTGATCGATATGCTCGGTGGAGCGAGGAACATAATCATCACAACCAGTGGTCGGCCCCCCACTCCACATCCGGGCATGGTGCTGTACTTTTTACCTCCTTTGGACATATCTGACCCGCAAACGTTTCTTGGCATCAAGCGGGGGATCTTGCAGTACGTATGGCTTAAGCCAGTGATATGTTTCGGAACGCTATTAGCTGAGGGCTTGGGCTGGTACGACGTGAATGATATGGGCATCCGTTCGTTGTACTTGTGGTTCACGATCCTTTATAACTTTAGCGTGTCACTCTCGCTCTATTGTCTTGCCATTTTCTGGAAGATTCTCTGGGTGGACTTGAAGCCGTTTAACCCCATAGGTAAGTTTTTATGTGTGAAGTTGATTATTTTTGCTTCCTATTGGCAGGGTGTGTTACTCGCCATCCTCAACGTGTGTGGCGTTCTCCCAGGCAACAATTCGCTGGTCGAAAATGGGGCCCCCAACATTGGTGTTTCTATCCAGAATGCGCTACTTTGCGTGGAATTGGTAGCTTTTGCTATTGGACACTGGCTCTCCTTTTCCTACAAACCTTTTACCATCTCCAATATGCCTAGTGGCAGACTTCAGCTTTTTTATGCTTTTAAGGATATGATTGGCTTCAAGGACTTGTTGATTGACTTTGCCTTGACGTTCCATGGTGATTACTACAAAGACTACAAACAGTTCAACTCGGTGGATGCCAGCATTGCTCATCCGGCATCCAAGGGCAGAATGAGCAGAATCAACCAAGGCTTGAGGTATAGCACTGACGGGAAGCAAAAGCACTGGATAAATCAACAGCATGGTGCACTGCTGCATCTGAATAACACGCAGCTCCCTCGTGACAATATCAAAAGCACGCTGGAGTCGTTTGCAATCTCTCCACACCCAGGCAGAGCCAGCTTGCAGTCGCAATACTCTCAGTCGCTTGACCTGACCAATACCTCGCTTCGTGGCATATATACTGGTTCATCGCAGGCCGAGAGCTCCCCTCCCAATTCGCCCAGCCAACATGAGACCCTTGCAGGCGGCAGGATGTCACCTTTGGAAAGTATTGACGAACAGGTCAAGACGGCGAATCCAGAAATTGATTATTCTGATGAGGACTTTGACGGTGACGAGAGGTTGTACCAGCAAGCATGTTCCGTGGTGAACAACTATAAATTGGACCAAGTTGAGGTCAAACAGCTCATTAATTACCCCATCGTTGATGAGATGATAGGTGGCCATGAGTATGGCTACAAGGTGAAAAAACTTCGAGCGGATAGACTCCGTCTTAGTCTGAGCGGACCAAGAAGCGATTACAGCTACGGCTCAGTATGATGCAAACGCTGAAATCTTTATTTATCTATATACAAGTGGCTTAGTCATCGATCTTGAACAGGTACAATGCGTCAAGATCTTCGTCGGAAGTACTGGCCTTTTTATCAGCGAGTTCCCGGGACCTCTGGGCCTTTTTCAACCTTTTCATTTCCTTTTCTTTTTGTTGTGCCGACTGTTCAACCTTGCTTACGACTGGTTGTCTTGCAGTGACATTAATGATGATTTTGCCTTCCAACGAGCCCGTCACGGTTGTTTTACAATTGCACTCCTCGAGGATTTGCTGTAGCTTATCGAAGAGCAACTGTCTCTTGTTCACCTCAAAGTTGTAGTCCTCGTCATTAAGGCGGTTTAATTTGGGAGAAACAACGCCTTCCTCAGGAACCTCGCTGGGGTCGAAATTCCCTTTTCTGTCATCCACGCAGATCTGAAACTTCTCATCCTTCTTCAACCGGTTAAAGATCTCTGTCTTTTTTTGATTTGCAAGATCACTCAAACTGATTGACCACGACAACATCAAGACTTTGGTTGCAGACTTCTTTTTCTCAGCGTTCTGGCGAATAAGCATCTTCTTCTTGAACCGTTGACTTCCCAGCTGCATGAGCTCTTCTTCCTTTCGAGCAGCAAGCTGATCTGAATAGTTTTGAATCATCTCAACCAGTTTGATGATCCGAACAAGCGGAGTTTCGTTTTGTGATTTTGGTGGCACGAGTAAAAGCCCGTCCTTGGTCAAATCAAGCTCGTTGACTATCTTCAGCAAGTGACGGGTATGTATTTTATTGGTAGCAGCGTCCACATACCGAACTTGGAACGTAGGACTGAATCCCTTGACTTTGATAATGATATCTTTGAGGGCTTCCTGTGCTCTATCAGAGCCGCTCCGGATATTGAAGCTGTGTCTATCCCGCAGGTTGTACGTGCGCTTGGAACCCCTGAAGTTCTGGGGATCGTCATGTTTGCCTCGCTGCCGTTGAAATTCACCAGGAGTTCTCTTTCCAAAAGGTTTTGGGGTATTCGGTTCATATGTGTTCTGTTTTATGGAGTTTGGTTTATCACTGTACTTGTTGAAGAATCGGTTATCACGGGACTTGGCCGGATCTGACGTTGCACTATTGACAGTCGCTAGGATTTTGCTGATATCAAAGCCACCTTGCGAGTAGCTTCTCAGTGTTATGGATTGTTTCAAAGGTCTGAGCCCTAGGAGGATTCGACTCATGCGTATGTGGTAAGAAACAGTTGCAGTTATATACTTTTTCACTGCTCACATGATGTGTTGAACTTGAGACATTAGTATGCATGAGTGTACTGCATGGGATGAATGGATCAACCTAGGTGAGTGTATTGCATGCTCAAGTGATTGTTTACAGATGAAACAAAGGGCAAAGTTGTCGTCTAGTTCTTGGCTAGCTCCCTTCTAGTCCTCGTCTAGACTTTGGCCATTGGCTTGCAGAGACACTGGGAGCAGTAGACGGAGGACCGGGACAGATGGAGTCTATAAGAAGGGACGAGAATCCTCATGGTAGGAGGATAGAAATAGAGAATAAGGATCTCGGAGTCTAAGTTTGGAGACAGATCCTAATATACATGATTAAAGATGATGACTAAAGTTTCACACTAAAATGAATAGTTGGAACTTAACCTGATAACCGTTCCAGAATACGGGAGTGTATATTATAACTCTCAACATGATGCACGCTGTCGCGCGACAGACCCCAGATGAGCTATAGGTACGAGTCAAGCACTATGATTAGTATAGTAGTCACTATATCCGATCATGATTATATTAGTCAGGTTGTATGTTAATTTGAATAAATAAGTCTATAAATAGATACTTTGGCGCCTACCACTTGGCGCCGAGTAGAATGGCATTGGGGTCCGTAGGCTTCTCCACCTCTTTAAACGCAGTGTTGTATAGGCGCAGATGAGATATGCCAGTCTCAGAACTGAACTTGTTGCCCCAAGTGTCCAATTGTTCCGCAACATCCGACCCTACAGACGTGAGGCTTTCGGTCTGGATTTTTCTGTACAAATCCTTCACCTGAGCAAGCCACTCCTTCTCCTGCCCCTCGGATGGACTCAGGATCTGACCTCCTCCATTGATGCATCCGTTTGGACAGGCCATGATCTCCACATAGTCACATTTGGAAGCGTCTGCCGTTTCCTCTGGTGCACTATCGCCACCAGCTTTGGCTCCTAAACGAGCTCTGCGTCTTGCAGCCAAGGGGTTTACCTTGGTACTTTTTTTTGCCATGCCCGCAGGTGCAGGCTTGAGTTTCCTTACCAAATTCTGAATATTTTTGAAGCCGTTGACCACAGCTGCCGATGCTACTTTTTCGTCTTTGTGCATTAGGCGCAACTCGTAGATATCAGAGTTCTTACCATCTAAGGTGGTTATCTGGAGGCTTTTTTCTTCGTAAAGTTCGGGGTTTTCTTGGAGTAAATGGCTCCTCAAGATGCTGAGGTAATTGTATGCATAGCCTCCAGACTCCGAGCCACTATCATTTGACCACGTCATTTCCTTTGCTGGCCAACTCGTGGGTGCGCATGAAGCATACACATCACCAATGGGCAGCAGGTCTTGGAGAATCTCCTGGACGTTTTCGGGGATAAGATTGAACTCAGACGATTCCACCAAATTGATAAGCTCTTTGGCGGTGAGCACACAGTCCACATCGGGGGCCGGACTCGTAGTGTCTTGCTCTGGGCGTGCACTCTCAAGCTTCTTATCAAAGCATGGCATGATGGATAAATGGTATATGTCTTCGTGGTTTATCTGTAGATCCTGAGCAGTTAGGGTCTTGAGAAGACATCCGGTGATCTGTTGCGTTGACTTGACAGTGGACATGTATGAAAGGATATAGGGATGAGTCTTCTCCGCATAAAGCACCCATCCAGGACAAACCGAAGAAAGCACAGGGCGCGAGCTTCCTGTGGTCCGTTTTTCTATCACACTGCGTGACTCCTCTAGAAGAGAAAGTTTGCGTCCTAATGCTGTGCCCACAACATAACGAAAGCCTAATTGGGTCTGGAAAAAGTGCACTAGCAAGCGGTCCATTTGCTCCACGGAGTAGCCATAGGCATGGGCTAGCGAGGCCCGGGACTGGTGTGAGATACTGACCACGAAGGTCTTATTCTTCTCTTTTAGAGCCTTAAGGAGCTCGTTATGACTATGTTGGGCGACAAGCACCTCCTCAGCAGACGTAATGCATCCAGAGCACGCCAAGCAGTCCGCTAGGGAAATTTGGGCGGGAGAAAGTGTGGACACCCTTCCGTCGATCTTTGATATCTCCAAGGGCTTGCCCTCGGAATCTAGCTGGATGTCCACCTCGCCCGTGGCCTCGGCCAGGCTGTTCAAGTCCTCCACAGGCTTGATGCATACTGCACCTGGTGAGATAAAATCGTTCAAGTCATCTGAAGAAAGAATAGCGCTCATACGGGAATAAGTCTAAGGCGGTAGCACAGCTTTAGTAATGGGTAGGGCATCAGAGATCGCAGCGGGTCAGGTGCAGGACATTTGTCATAAGATTATGCAGTGCATGATTACAGTGTTTTTCAAAACGAGTCAAACCCGCACGATAAAAAGATTCAAACCACACTAGCAATATTAAAAAAACCAATAATTCAAAGAGTTACTGTTTTGAATATTTAATTAAGACTTCACATAAACCGCTTATTTCAAGTCCTTGATCCTTAGCATTTTTTTAGTCATAAGTACAAAACTTTTTGACTTATCAGTTTGTTTAATTTTGCTAGTGGTTTGAACATTTTGCTGCGCTCATTTGAATAGCTATGAACAACACTGTACTTGATACCATCCCGCACCATGTGACTGGATCACGAAAAAAGGCACTGACCCAGGGATAAATAAGACGAGCTGCAGCCCCAAAGGGCCACTTGTCTCAAAGAAAAAGATAGAGGAAAAAAATTGATTCATCTAGATTCATTCAGTTGGTTTGTTTCTGGTTAGAACTTTTTTTTATTTTTTGGTCCACGTGATCTGATCGGGCCCACTATGTTTAGCTGACTTGACCGTAACTAAGTATTTTACTTAGACTTCAGTGTAAGGTACAGAAGTCATCCTTGACTCCGTGTATCGGTCAGAGGTGAGACGGTGACATGCACCTTTTTGGCAGATTCAAAATATAGAGAATCACTGGTTTGAATAAAATATTGGCATAGAAGAACGCCCCTCTTTTTTGCTTTATTCAAGGTATTTATGGGACTTTGTTGAGGATGATGTGAGGGAATGTATATTTTTGGGCAGACCGTGAGAAATCGTAGTTTGAATAGAAACACGACGTTAAAATGACACTTCTAGTGATCCAAGTTCCCTCATAAACCCATTTAAAAATTCACACATTTTACGAATTCACATAAAATACAAACTGACCCAAACAATTCTGAAACATCATTATAAAACTTATCCATGTCACCCACATCACCCTTCAGTACTTCCGCTTATGGTGCCCAGTGATCTTCTGACCCATCGTTCCAGGCCGCGTTTTCTAAAAGCCGCAGAAATCGCATGCCTCGCAAAAGACCAACAAATCTGTACTCCACATTCCATACTACTTCATCCAAACTAGTTACATCGGGAACTGAGATCCAGGACGTTTGAGGACCAGCCACCTATGAGTCCAGATAAGAAACACAGCCAAACGCCCAAAAATGGCTCAAAACATAGCTTGGATGACCCGGCCAAGGAGAAGAAGAGAAGCAGGGTTACCAGAGCTTGTGACAACTGTAGACACAAGAAGGTCAAGTGTGATGGCAGACAGCCGTGTATCTACTGTACGGTTTATAATTTCAATTGCACCTATGACCGTCCCAGTATACGGAACAAACAGAATAAGGCCCCCCAGGTTCAGCCCCAAGATATATCGCAGATCTTGGGCCGCAATAGCCCTGCCTCAATAAAAGTCAATGAGAACTTGCTTCTTGGCCAGAAGATGTTGACGCTATTATTTCCTCGACTAAACTTGAATCTCCTATCTGAGGAGCCACAGAAGTTCGATTTCATCAAGCTTCTGAAGGTGGTTTCGGCACTACAGTCTAAGAACCCCCTGAACTTGAACATCCATGACATTAGCGAAATGTATCTCAATTCCCCAACGCCAAGCGAATCGCCAATTGCTCTGATAGATACGTATCCAGCCTCACAGGAGCTAATGGGCGAAGAGTTCAAGCTCCTATTACCCCCAAAGCAAGTTGCACTTCAATTAATCCTCACTACCTGGACAAAAGCTTGCGTGCTTTTTCGCTTCTACCATCGCCCATCTTTATTGGAGGAAGTGGACCTTCTATATAGCATGGACCCAAGCCAGTACACTAATAGACAGCAAAAGTTTTTGCCGTTCATGTACTCGCTTTTAGCTTGTGGCTCTTTGTTTTCCAAGAAGAGCAAGGACAATAATGAATCCGAAAATAAGGCGCTAGAGAACGAGGGGTACGAATACTTCTTAGAGGCCAGGAAACTAATAGACATCACCGATGTCAGCGATATACCTGCCATACAAACCATTGTCATGATGATCATCTATTTGCAGTGCTCGGCTCGTCTTTCCACTTGTTACTCTTATATTGGGATAGCCTTAAGGAGTGCCTTGAAGGAGGGTTTACACCGTGACTTGAGCGTCTTTCAAGCCAAGAGAAAGCTCGATCCGATTGAAATCGACACTCGTAAGAGGCTTTTCTACACAATCTACAAAATGGACATTTACATCAACTGTCTTCTTGGCTTGCCTGGCTCCATAAGCGAGGATGAGTTCGATCAGCAATTTCCCCCTGAATTGGATGACGAATCCATCACTAGAGAAGGAATTTTTGGCAGTGATAAAGATGGACCACTTTCATCAGCTGCTTGCGCAAATTACCACACCAGAGTCACTATGTTGCTTTCAAAGATTGTAAAAGAGCTCTATCCAATCAAGGTGCAAACTGCACCAAAAAGCAATATCCCTGTGCGCAATGTACATGATCTCGTGACCAATTTGGAGTTTGAATTGAAGAAGTGGTTGGATAGTGTTCCCAAGACGTTAAGGCCTTCAGATCCTGGGAGTTTTGATGATGAAAAGGATGTTCCAGAACGACTCAAATTGGCCAAATACTACCTTCATTTTGCATTCCTCAATTGCCAATTGAGTCTATATCGCCCATTCATCCATTACATCAGCAAAGGTTCGATCTTCAAGAACACCGACCCAAGAGCTCTTATTCGTGGACGCAACTGCATCAAAGTAGCTCGATTGGTAGTCAAATTGGCCAATAAAATGATCCACCAGGATCTCTTGATCGGAACATACTGGTTCTCCATGTACACGATCTTTTTCTCGACGGCTTGCTTGGTGTACTATTACCATGCAGCAAATTATAATGATTACGGAGAAAATAATGCAAGCGTCAATTATGCAGGGGTCTATTTTGATGATGATTTGAACATTGATATGATTCGGAAAGATATTGAGTTGGGCAAAGAAGTTCTCGATAACCTAAAGAACATGTCCAACTCATCCTTGCGGATCTACAATATCTTGAACAAATTATTTGACATGCTCAATAAGAAAACAGCCACCTCCATATCGCAAACCAAGGAAGCACCCATTCCATCGTTTCAGAATTTCGACAACGTCGCCAGATCTACCATCAACAGTTTCGACGAGATGAATGATTTCGTGTTTGGAAAGAAGTCAAACATGGGCATGCAGGATCTACAGAACCAAGACAACGAGCCCAATCTGAACTTGGAGAACAAGATTTTCGGCTATTATTCTCCGGGCCAAGGCCTAGACATGGAATCCCCAAACAAAGAACCTCAAAATATCACTAACAATGTGGAGGGTATGGAAGCTGGAATTATTCTACCTCCAAACACATTTGCCGATAACTTGGAAGAGAAACGATTTGCTGATGATAACAAACTTGCTGATACAGCTCTCATAGACAGCTTAGGAGAAGCATCCTTGGAGTACGTGCCAGGAATGATTGATACTTTTGATGCCCAGATCTTTGGTAGGTTCTTACCTCCATACATGTTGGAAAGCAATGGTAATCAATTCAATCAAGATTTTTTTTCTAATACCCCTGGAGAGTCTGAAAATTCGACTTAATTATATAGCTCATATTTATCAACTCTGTCTCTAAATTATACTTGCTCACCACTCTTCACCCCAGTTGTCTTCGTCGTCTTCAACAGAAAGATCCAACTTTAAGGTCGACCCAGGAGTCAGCTTCTGGCCCAACTTCAAACCAGAGTTCTTATTCAGGTTGGTCCGCTGTTGTGTTTTCGTGGCACCAAACGAGCTGCGGAGTGCTGGTTTCGCTTGAACGGCTTGAACAGAAACTGGCATTTCCACGGCCTCTGGCTCACTTCCCCATCCATCGTCCGCTTCAAAGTCTTCAGTCCATTGTTCAGATGCATTCTGTGCAAGTCTTGGAGTTGATACCCTGGTCAAATCCGGCGTCGACCTGTCGAAAGAATGGTTAAGTTGGCCCTGGACTGCACTGGTATCAGTAGACACGAGCTTATTCATCCAGCCAAATGATGAAGAAAGCTTAGAAGGTGCGGCCTCAGTAGTTTCTTTCGCAGGGGTTTGCGAGAACTTCTCGTAAAATTCCTTCTCTTCAGCATCTTCGTCTTCTTCAGCCTGAGATAAAGTTGCAGCATGCTTCTCAACGGAGTCAAGATAGAGAGTGAAGATACGCTTGGACTCCTGGCGCACCTTGACTGATTTGGGGTCCATGAGCGAAATGGCCAAGTGGCCCAAGATCTTGGAGCAGATTTCCTCGAGCGTGAAAGAATTAATTAAAGACTCGAATCCATTCAATGCTGCCATCTTGCATGGAGCAAACGTGTCTCGGAGGGATTTCGCAAGTGCAGTAATAACCACATTGTTTCTGGACGTGTAGTGGATTTTCTCGGAAATCTTGATGATTAAGATCAAGGTGTTTGTTCTGATGGATGGTTTGGGGTCCATCTGCAGCTTAGCCAAAACTTTGAGGAGCTCTTGATTCACTTGTTTCACGCTGACTTTGTCAATAATCAACATGATAGAGTTCAAAGTCACTTCTCGGATCATGAAGTTTGTATCTTGGAAGCCAGTAAGTAAGTTGTTGAATATTTTGTATTGCACATCCGTCTCCGTTAAGTGATGGTTATACTCCGGCAAATATTTCAAAAGACACAATCTCACCGATCTGTCCAGAAGAGTAAATGCATTAAAAATAATGGGTTTAACCCGCTTCGTGAATGCTGCCTCATCCAAGTTACCACTGAGCTTTAAGATGTAGTTCAAAAGAACGGACCTAGCTTCTTGACGTGCGGCATGTTCCTCTGGGGTCGAGCCCACTGTAGGCTTTTCTTTAGTAACAATGTTGTATTGCTGAATAATTTCAGGAAGCAACTTGTTGTCCAAATATCCGGGAGGAAACTCGCCATCGATATAGTTCTGAAGGTCATGCTTGAAGAAAGCAGACTTCGTAGCTTCGTCTTCGTATTTAATATCCTCCAACGCTTTCGAGAACCCGATCAAGTTGTTGGAGGCAAAAGCAGATGCATTAATTTCTAGAAATTCTGTAATTCCCAATCTTGCATCTCTGGGAGCTACCAATTTGATGATCAGATTGGCCAAACTAGTGGAGACTTGCGCCTTGCCAGAAAGCTTAGATGCCATAGGCCTGCTAGTCATCACAAACGGCTGGGAATAATCAGCAGACTCGAACAATGCAATTATAAATAAGCCCAAACGGTAAGCATCGTACGACGGAGGATCCACCCGGACTGCATCTGCACCTTTCAGCTTCACTTCAGTAGGCATATTCTCTTCAAACGAAGACACCAAGTGTGCGTTTCGGTAGAAAGGCTGGTCTGGATCCGATTTAAAAGATGTGAGGAGTTCGAAACCAAAGAGTTTCCACTCGCCCTGGGAGTTGACGAACACAGACGACGCAAGGTCTAATTTGCCATGCACACAGCTCGCCTTTGACCCGATAAACTCCACAGACTGCGCTATATTATAAGCACCATATACCTTTGCTTCACTCGAGACCTTGGAGCCGTGTTCCGTGAGGTACGCGACAAGTGGAGTGACCCGTTCGGTGATGATGTAGAGATATGCGTCATTTTCTATAAAATCAACAGTACTAAGGATCCCGGGAAACTTGACGGACTTGAGTTTGCGGTATGCGTTTCTTGCCATCGGCTCGTACCTGGCGGTGTTGGGATCATTCAAATTGAACTCGAAGATGGACACCGGAGAGTCTGTTTTGGGGTTCACACCATTATACAATGTCCAGATATTATCCCTTGCAGGGTATGCAGAAGATTGAGGGTCCACGACCTTTTCCTTGATGGTATAAGGGATCGAATTTACCGAGATCAAATTCAAGGCGCTGGACAAGAAGTTCATTGGGGTAGTAGATGTTGGTTGGCCTAATGTAGAGAAAAACGCGCAGCACGTACTTGTTATGGTGGTGATCCATAGCACACAGGCCAGGGCCCGAGATAAGGCAAAAAAAACAGCGAAGGTTCGAGTCGATGTTTTGATTCAAGCTTATCTTCTTCTGAAAATTTTGACCTTTCTTTTCCCTTATTCACTCCATATGATTATGAACCCATGACCTCGGCTTCCATGTATTCTCTACGTCGTCGGTTGCGCCGCACACTTTCGCACCCGATATCAATTGAACTCCTGCACCGGTGTCACCTCCACCACTACTACTCTCCTCTAAAACATTACAGAGCTGTACTATGATTCTATGCCCCGCGTCATACACTTGCAAGAGGTGTTTTGGAATGTATCGACGAGTCAATTCTAGCCTTGGTGCCTCTTCGCTGTGGCGGGCCGTGTCCCAAAGCCCCTCATTTACCGTTTCTCTGATGCGTGGCTTCCACCCTCCCACGATACAGCAAACAACACGCCCTTCCTTCCGATTTAATAGACATGCCTACTCCACTCTTCAAAATGACAAAAACCATGACTCTCCTAAAAAGTCCAAGCCAGATCCTACAGGCATTGATATGTTACCCGTGGAATTAGACGGGAAAACACAAGTGTCGGAAGTAAACGACCAAGAACTCAAAGACGAAGAAACTGTTAAGTCCGACGACTTCCTCACCACCATTTTCGACAACAAGGAGCCGTACATTGATACTTATGCCGTGTACAGACAACTCTTGGAGGCCGGGTTCACCCCGTCGCAATCGGACGAAATCATAAATTTGCTCATTTTCCAGCTCAACTCCAAACTCACCAAGCTACTGACCAAGTACTCGCATCTCTACGAGTTGGAGAACGAACGTTACTTGTTCGAAAGTGCTCATCAGGAACTCAATGTGGATATCACCAGAAACAGAGAGCAGCACATCACGGATGCAATCAACCAAATCAATGCGCTAGAGAGAGACTACGGAATCATCAGCGATGACCTTAATAACCTTTTCATCCAAATGAAAAATGATATTCAGGTGGCCATCAATGACCAGAAGTCCGACAATACGCTAATGAGCAAGAAAATCATGTTACGCATGCAGGAGTCCAACCACAAGATCACTACCGAGCTAAATATGGCCATGCGATCGGAGATCGAGTCTTTGCGGTGGCACTTGTCACGATGGGGGCTCATCACCATCTGCGTGACGATCTTTTCCGGCAGTGGGGCTTTCTACATCTACAGGGCCAACACACAGAAGAGACTGGCTCAAAAGGACGAATTTGTGCCGCTCGTCATCTACGAGCCCAGCGAATTCGACGAGGACGACTACCATGCAGATCTCGACCCCAACGCTATTTAATTTCTTTAATGCATTTCACGATAACACGAATTAGCCTTGTAGCAACATCTTTGACGCATGCGTCACGTGCACGCATCGGCATGGACGGCCCACTTGCTATGAGCACACTTTAGATCAAACCAATCTTCTTTATGTCCGACACCGAAAACGCTTGCAAGCCGTTTGCCTGTGCTATTCAAGACTGTGTCCAGAAAAACGGGTATGACGAGTCCAAATGCACTAAAGTCATTGATGAGCTCTACAAGTGTTGTAAGAACTTCTACGAAGAGAATGGTAAGGAAGCCAAAAGCGTGTGCTGCCCCAAATTCAGCTTGTTACAGTTGAAGCTAGAACAGAGGCTGCTAGGAAAAATTGATGCCAAGCTCATACAGACTAAGAGGTAGTTTCGGGATAGACTGGCCTAGGAAATGCCGAGTTCTCAGTCAATAGAATTATATTGACGTGAAAATGAATACACCTAACGATCCACAGTACTTGACACTATTGATTATGACACGATGCTAGATCTGTTGTATTCAGTAAGTTGTAATTTCCATAACTTCTAGAATCCAGAAATTCGTTTGGGATTAATGCCCAGCTCTTAGTTTCGTTGGTGCGCTTAATTCTGTTTAATTTACTGGTGTGTTAAATTATTGATCTTCTGGATTTACTGTTCTGACACTACAGTCGAGTATGAGATGTAAGTTTCGAACCGCGTGATGCCCATAAGTGAAGGGCACCAAGACGCTAGGGCCGCGGAAACTATTCAATCTGAGGCTGACCCGAGCACGAAGAACCACATAGTGGTAAGATTACATGTGGAAGAAGTCATGTAAACCGTGACTCTAATGGGCGCCTGTAACATTGTTGAAGAAAAAAAAGGTTTCGGTTTCTCGCTCGGTTTTATACAAGATGTTCGCGTGCGGGTAACTGCCAAACACTCCAATAAGGCATACACCAATGGATCAATGGATCAATGGATCAACTAGATCAACTTGATCAACTTGATCAACTGGACCAAGAAGTAGACAAAATGACTGATACCAATCTGATCGGTTTTGAAACCAAGAAATCACAATTTCATCATGATAAATTTGATGCTGAGTCCATAGCCTCACCCTCAATTTCCCTTACCATCGTATTCTCTGTAGTTAGGTAAATGCCCCGAGTACTCGGATGAGTCGTTGAGCCAGATGGCATTCCCCGTCACGTTATGGATTGAAGTGTTCATTTTCACGTTTTTCTCAAACTCCTCTGCTACATCATTGATGTCCTTAGGCTCGATGCCATTGTCCAAGAGCTGCTTCCTCAACATGGCAATATGCATGGACATCTTGAAGCACCGCTTAGAGGTTTCGGATCTTTCCTTGATCATGCGCAATTCTTGCTGTTTCGTAGCCCGGGCATAGTTTTGCTGCTGAAGCTGTAATGTCTTCATATGCAATGCCGTGGACTCCTGGTTGAGCTTTTCGAGCTTGACCCGACTCGAGTAATTATCAATGGCCAAGTATGCCAAAGAGAACATTGCTATCAACGCAGCAAGCTCTCCAGCAGGCCGTTTTGGCTCTGATGGAGGGATAAACTTGTCGTTCTGATGTGTGCTCTGACTGGTATTGTGGTCACTGGGTGATACGCCGTACTGCTGGGGCGGCGAAGAGGGATCGGCGAAATATGTAGGAGGGTTTCCTGAGCGTAGAGCCCGCGTGGGTAACACCCGAATAGACAATTGGGGGCGGGCAACGGGATTTCGGAACATCGTGGGGAGCAAGTGATTGTGGAAGCAATGTATGTGCGTGTTCTGGAGTAATCTGTACAGTCTGGTGTCTACGCAGTATATAATAAATGTGGAATTTATTCGCTACAACACACACAGTTTAACGGGCCTTACCTTCAGCGGCCTTGATGTGCAAAATATCACCGTCTTCAACAAAGTAGTCCTTACCCTTTTGCATCAACTTACCGTTCGCCTTGACGGCGACCTCATCTCCGTACTCAACGAAGTCTTCGTACTTCATGACGTTGGCCAAGATAAAGGTTCTCTCCAAGTCAGTGTGGATGGTACCTGCAGCCTGAGGAGCAGTGTACCATTTTCTAATGGTCCATTCTCTGACTTCGTCAGGACCTCCTGTGAAGAAGGAAATCAAGTCCAATTTCTTTCTCATGGTAGTGATGATCTTGGGGAAGGCAGATTCGGCGCCGACCTCCTTCAAGTAAGCGTCGATTTCTTCCTGCGACTCCAACGAAGCCAAGTGAGACTCCATGGAAACGGAAAGTGGGATCACCACGTCTCCCGGCGAGTTGGTGTCAACCCACTCCTTGATCTTCAACAACCACTTGTTCTTCTTTCTGGAGTAGTCTCTCTCACTCAAGTTAAGCAAGTAGATACATGGCTTGGCAGTCAAGAGGTACATAGAGTTGATGACTTCGACCTCCTTCTGAGTCCATTTCTGATTGGCCACTCTGACTCCGTTCTTCAACATGTCAATGATACGCTTGACCAACTCGGCCTCCTCCTTCTTGTTCTTGATCTCCAAAGATTGACCTCCTCTCTTGGTGATCTTCTCAACAGCCTCCAAGTGCTTCTCTGCGAACTCGATATCCTTCAATCTCAACTCGTCCTTGATGATCTCCAAGTCATTGATAGGGTTGACTTCGTCGTTGATGTGGATAATGTCAGCATCTTCGAAACATCTGACCACCTGGTAGATGGCATCGACGGCTCTGATGTTGGCCAAGAAATTGTTACCCAAACCTTCTCCGGCGTGGGCACCCTTGGTCAAACCAGCAATGTCGTAGATGGTCATGAAGGCAGGAACCTCGGACTTGGGCTTGTACAACTCACACAATTTGTCGAAACGAGGCGATGGCACAATGACTCTGGCTTCCTCTGGCTCGATGGTTGCAAAAGGGTAGTTGGCTGGGTTACCCAAAGGACACTTGGTGATGGCCTGAAAGAAGGTGGACTTACCCACATTGGCCAAGCCCACGATTCCGGACTTCAAGTTGTTACCTGGCCTTCCAAGCAAGATTGGTTTTTCGACGGCTCCCTTCTTTTTTGGTGGCATTATAATGTAGTTCTACTGTAGGACTTAAAATTTTTCGGTTGCGCCGAATTTATGTGTGTTTTGTATACACGCCCGTGAGAATGTCTAGTGGTGGGAAGCTGGTGTAGCAAGTGATTGTAGTGTATTGACAAGGAGAGAGAGAAATAGTGGACATTTTCTGGACCCTGTTCAATTGCTATTTCACCACACACTCTTTGTTTAAGTTTTTTTTTTGTTGGATTAATTGGTGTGTACTCTTAGGTTTGCCTTGGGGTGTGCAAGTATACGTCATTTTCGATAGCATTCGATTTCCACCAAATTCATGCACATTGAAAAAAATACAAAAACTGCTTATTTTGAACGATTCAAGAACATCAAGTATCCATAATGAATTGAATAAAGCACCCAGATTCTTCACCAAAATCCGGAATGTCGTGAGTTCTTCCAACTGTCCCATTCCTTCCATGAAAAGTCTACATGCACTTCTGACGTTATGGTTTTCGCACACCCATGGATATGAATTTCATCTGTCTCACTCTTCTACACCACATCCATGTTTAGACCATTGACAGCACTTCGCCAGCCGCTCTACAGGGGCTTTTCCACCAGCATAAAAAGACTCAACGAGCCTAAATCGTCATGTGCTGCTGGAACCGTGTTGAACTTGAAGATCAGAAAAAGTGGTGATGAGCCCGTGGCCTTGGAGGACAGCGAATACCCAGCTTGGCTCTGGGATGTCCTAGACAAGGAGAAGACCGACTTGCAGCTTAAGGAGGAGAATATTATGCAATGGAGAAAGAAGCAGCTCTCGAAGAAAAACTCGGCCAAGATCAAGAACAACAACTTCTTGGCCCAGATGTAACCTACTCTACACCATCATGTATATATGTGAAGCCTCTTTGTGGTATTGAATAAAAGCTATTCAAGTGAATTAATCAGTAATATTCAAATTGACCAATGAGAGCTGTTGAGGATAAATGAAATAATTAAAGCTACTTCATTTGTATTAATCGATAAAGCTAGTTGAAGACCATGTGTTACCAAGGATTAGTATCGATGTCATCGGTGCCCCAGTCCTTATGGGCTAAGGTGCTTGGAGGCTGCATTTGCATGTAGATCTTGGAGTGTTCCCTGGCCAGGGTGTCGGGCGTGGTGTCTTCATTGACCTCAGTTTCGTCCCCCAGTTCTTGTGCACTCTGCTCGTCTCCATCATAGTCATAGGTATCATTGATATCGCCACTTCTGTTCTGCAAGATCAACTCGTCGATGTCGTCCATCACAGCGATTGGCAAAGAAGGCTGGTACTTCTTCAGCCGCAACTTCTGCACACCTCCCATACCAGCACCATAGCTTTGTATAAGCTCATTCAAGTTCGGTAATGACACTCCGAAAATGAAGTTGGGGTTCAAATAGATGTAGAGTTCTTTCAGTAGCAACGTTGTTTGTGTCATGTAGTGCATGTTGCTCTTCTCTATTTGCAGAGATCCATGTTCCGCCATGAGACGCTTGAGTAATTGCACCAATGGCTTAGGAACGGCCCTTTCGTTCACCTCGTATCGGTACAATTTGGTGACCTTCACGAGTTGGTAGTAGTTGAGCGCATCAAACTCATTAATGGTATTGATGAAGGACTCTTCATCGTCTAAACCGCTCATTATCTGCAAATATTGCAAGAGCTCTATTGTGGGGTTGAGCTGCGACTTTCCAATGGAGTACAATGGCCTGTAGTAAAATGCAAGTGAGTTTGGATCATCAACCTTGCCGCTTTCGTTGAGTAAAGATGTAAGCTTCACGTCGGTCCTGTCACCCAACAATTTGGAAAGACCACCAATGCTTTCAGGTTTATGAGGACGGTAATTATGCGAGCGTAACCAATCTTCCAACGCGGAGATATTCAATCGAATTTGTATAGCTTTGATTCTGGAGCAGTACTTGGAGTTGGATATAAGACGATTGAAGACTACTGCATTGATATGGTAGAACACTTGCGAAAAAGTCTGGAATCGAAGCAAGGAGTCCACCGAGTGAATTTTCAAGACGTAGTCTAGGGCACCTAGAACTTGCACGTATCTCAATGGGGAAGGCTTCATCAAATCCATTTGGGAGGGTGGGAATAACATTCTCATGATATCATCGTAGTTGTTAGGATGCTTTTTCAGAGACTTGAAAAAATTCCAATCTTTGGCGTACAAAACACTGGAAACATCCACGAGGTTGGTAAAGTTAAGTAAGCAGTCGTCAACCAAGAGGTTGAGTCGGGAATTGATTGAGAACGAGAGCGTTGCTATCAAAGACTGCGTGAGATTGATCAACTCTTGCAAAAACTTGGGGTACCGCGAATAGAAATTACCCCGGGTCAAATAGAAATGCAAGAATTGAATGACGGAAAGCCAATAACTGAGTAGGACAATGTCCCCGGCTCCACCAGCAGCAGTATGCTTAGGACTCGTGTCTCCATTGGCGAGAGCCATATTGAATACCCCTGACTTGGTGTTGGTGACAGACCTCAAGCGAGTGATGAAACAGTCAAAGAGAAACTCAGTCAAATCAGACGAGTTCGCCTTGTTATGCGAGTAGTGGATAAGCTGGAAGATGATTGCAGCTGGAGTCTTGCACTCATGCTGGTTTGCAGCTGACAGGGTTCTCAAGCTGAAAATGTAGTCAAGCAAGGAAGGGATGTCAGAGTCAGTGAACTTGATGTACTGATCCGGGAGAGGTTTTTTGTAATCAAAATCAGGTAATTGAACGAGCCGAGAATCCATAGCCAAGAGAGCCTCTTCGTCAGCCTCGGCAGCATCGTCCAGGTCGTCGGAGGCGTCATTGGTGCCAAGAGTTTGCATGCGGATCTTGTAGGAGATGTCGTCTTCATAGTCGTTCTGAGCAGCAGCAAAAGTGCCCGTTTCAAAAACTTCAGAGTCTTTGGGAGAATGCATAGAGTGGATGAGATTATGGGAGGCGAAGTAATTGTGAATTTCGGAGTTTTCGGGGGTCACTATTGTCAAGGCTGTAGGCCCATTGTCCCTGGCAGACAAGTGAGGGTCTGCACCCTGTTCCAACATTAGAGCGATCATCTGCAAGTCACTCACCGATACTGCCCACATAAGCGGCGAGTACTTGGGCAGGGCGGAATCAAAGATATTGCAATCGGTTTCGGGGAAGGCCAAAAGCGCTTCCAAAATAGGAAGGTGGCCCAACACAACAGCCAACAGGAGCATGGAGAAGCCGTTTTCCTCGGCCGGATAGAGCAGCTGAGCCAAGTATGGGTGCGAGAGATACTCTGCTTGCATAGATACCAAATCACCTGTGACCACAGCAGCAGCAAAAGCCTTTTGGGGGTTTGCGGGCTTTTCTTTAGCAGCAACCTGGGTATCCAAGTCTCGGAACTCGCGCTTGATATCTAGAATGGCAGAGTATATAGGATTATTCGGGTCTGGCCTCACGGCATCCACCGAGAGGAACGCCGAGGCATTGGTTTGGTCTAGCCAGGCATTCATTGGGTGGTAGTGGTGGTGTACTATATGAAACGCAGGGTATACCTAGAAAAGTGGAGCGGTGCGACTAGCACCAGGCAACGATGCCAAGCAACGAGAAAGTCCAGCGCACCCAAGCTTAAATGCGTTTGGGCTGCGGTACTGGGAGACGATAATAACCGATTTCGAGCAAAACACTGATACATATAACTGAATGATTTGTATGGAGATTCGGATAATTAAAACAGGGTTTGTTAGGTTTTGTTCTCTTTTGTTCTCATTCTTTGATTTCGTCCCTTGATTTCGTGTTCCTTCTTTTTTTTTTTTGGTTTCTTTTTCGTTAGGACGGTCTACTTATCTCTTTTCGTCCCATCAGATCCACTGTAGCTCACGGCCGATCTCAGCGTTGGAAATCTACCCTTACGCGGATTTTGCATTAACAATCGCGCAACTCAAGAAACCGTTTTCTTCCTTACATCGGAGCCCCGCCCGCTTACACTCTCTTTCTTTGCATCTAGCTTGCCGTGTATCGCCGCCGCCAGCCAAAACCGTCATTCCCCTTTTCGCTTGTTTTCCTCAAACACATCTGCATCGCATCGTCATGGCCTCCCGATTACAGCGGAGACTCATCTTCTTTTCCATCGTCATATTCTTCCTCATAGGGGTGTTTGTCATCGAGCAACGTCCGCCGAAACCCGAGCTGCAAACTGAACTCTGGGACTCGCTCCTGAAGATAGTGCCCTCCAACTGGCATCATGATGTCGACGCCCAAGCTGCTGCTCAGAAGCAACCTGCCAGCCCACTGGCTCCCAAGAAACATAAGCCGGAACACGACCACGAGTTGGGCGTGTGCACGGTGTTCAGCGCCGCTCGAGGCTTTATGGACCTTAGACCACTTTCTAATTTGGGTAACGAGGGCAGAGCGCAGCCTTGGCTAGTTAAAGATTACGAGGAAATGAGAAACTACTCCGTTGGCGTGTGCTCGTCACCGGTGAGGAAATCGCAGTTGAGCTCCATTCTGTTTGCCGATAACGTCAACGGATCCGAGGTGGGAGCCTACTTCGTGGACCCCAAGACTCAGGAGTATATTCTGATGGGCCAGTTCAACGACCAGCCCGTGATTAAGGGACGCAAGATCACCCTCAACTACGAGAATGGCTCGTACTGCCGGAACATCGTGTCCACGCTGGGCGAGAGGATCCGCAGAAACACCATATTGACTTTTGTGTGTGACCGTGAAATGATGAATAAAGCTCATGTTACCTACGTGACCGCCGTCCAGGACTGCACATACATGTTTGAAATCCGGTCCCATTTTGCATGCCCCACCGCCGCCAAGGCTGACAACCTTGCAGCTATTTGGATCTTCCTCTTGATACTATTGGCGGCGTTACTTGTGTATTTCTCAGGAACGTTTGTGTTCAAGAACTTGAAGCGCCATAGCTCCAAAGATTAACCATCTTTTCCCCACAATAAGGTTTCATACCTTATATAGTCTGGTGTCTGGTTTTCTTATTTATAGTTTATAGAGTGACTCTTTTGCTAATCAATAATCATCTTTATTCTTTTTCCGCTGATACACATTATATCCATTTAAAATGAAGAGGTAGCCACGATCTCTGCGAAGCCCTCAGTTTCAGTCTTGGCTTGGATCTTGGCAACAACCTTGCCTCCGGTCAAAGCCAACCGTATCTGGGTACCCACCTTTCCACCCCAAACGTCTTTACCAAGAACCTTCAAGACGTGAGACGTCGAGTCGCTTGGCACAAAGTCAGAGCCATCCAATGGCATACTGCTAAGAATACGCACGATCTTAGACACTGCCCCATCAATGTTGGATACTCCGCTAACCGTGACAACACTACTATCTTCGTGAGGCAACAGATCGAAGACAGAAGTGAAGTTCGAGTTGTAGAGGGGCGTAATGAAATCTCCGGCAGTAACCTCCAAGTCTTCAATTTGGTACTCGTCCTCCATACCCTCGTCACTTGGGTCGATGTTTCCTTCCTCATCGACGACTTCTTTGCTCAAATAGTGAATTGTGTTACCAAAAGCAGCCAAGATATCATCGTCCCCAAGTTGAGGAGTAGAAAAGGACACATAGACACTTCCCACTTGCTCTGGACGCAATTCCGCCATTGGAATAACGAAGTCTTCTTCATAAAGCTCGTTATCGGGTTGTGCAACGACGGAAACATCTTGCAACACCAATGATGGCAATGTGTTTGTAATGTCATACTGAATGACCAACTTGTGTGATTCCACGAAGAAATGTTTGATGGCAGTGACAACAAATTCGTTTTCTTTGTCAGTCAAGTAGATCTCGCTGGAAGTGGACTTTGTGAGGGTTCCGTATGCTTCGAAATCAGGGATTTCCGCCAAGCGTGCTGCGTACTCTTGTTGCTTCAAGTAGTCGTTAGCAGTTTCGGACTCCTTAGAGGTAGAATTCTCTGCATCGGCAGTCTCTCCTCTTGCGCCAGAAGCGTTTTCAGCAGTGGCACCGTCTGCAGATTTCTCCAATTTGGTGATCTTGGTGTTGTATTCTAAAGATTTCACTTCGTCGGACGTGAGGAGCGGAACCTCGGAAATATCAAATTTCTCAGCAAAGTTGTCTTCGTTGTTCAAGTAATGCGTCAACTTGCTCTCCAAAGCCTGCAAGTTGAATTTGGTGTCATTCACAATGAATTTGACTTGCTTCTTCTCAAGAAACTGCAATGACAAAGTGGCACGATCTCTGACTTCATCATCCACATCTTTCAAACATCTGTTCAAAAGAATCTGAACATTTTTAGCAACATTTTCATCACAGACAGCAGCAAATTTGGCCAACGCAACGACAGCAGAGGATCTGACAATGGAGTTTTCCAACACCAATCTATTGTAGATGTGTCTGATGTAGTATGAAGGGTTAGCTGTCTTGGGACCTTCTTCACCCAACAAATGCAAGATTCTAACGGACAATTCGGTGAATTCGCAGTCCTCGATGAACTCACAAAGGTTGATCAAGATGAGTTGCTTAGCACTTTCATCGGGCAAGAACTTAATCAAGTCAAACAAAGCCTCAACAATGGTTGACTTAAGTTGTAAAGAGCCATCATCCCTCAACAAATCGGAGAGGAAAGCAACCAATTTCTTGTGTTTGGAAGGAAACTTCAAAGCCAAGTTTTCAATGGCGTCAATGATAATGATTTTGAAATCTTCAGTGATATCATCCATCAAAGAAGTCATCTTGGAAATCAATCTATCGACGCTTTCCGAGTTGGTAGACTCTATGCTTCCAGCACCCAAAGTCTTCAAGAGAGTGGTAATTGCCAAAGTGGAGATGGATCTGCTTGGATCGTTAATCAAACCTTCCAATTCCAAGTTAACAACCAAAATCTTGTCTGGATGTTTCATTGACACTTTATTGATCAATCTGACAGCAGCAAATCTGGTTGCTGTTCTTGGAACAGTCAACAACTTCTGAAGAGTCATGATAACGCTCATGAATTCAGTTTCTTTTACAAGGTGCTGCAAGCTGACTATAGTCTTAGCAGCTTCCAACTCAACCATGTCAGACTTGTGTTTCAAAAAGCTCGACAAGATAGGATACAAGTGGGTGATGAGAGAGCCGTCATCAAGCAAAACCTTATTGATGAATCTGATGAGTTGAATGATCGACAAGGAGTTCTTCAATGAAGAGCCTTCGTGCAAAGAGGTGATCAACTTCATCAAAGACATCTTGTCATGGTTTCTCAACTGGTACAACAAGCCCAAAGCGTGGTATTGGTACATGTAAGAGTTGGAGGGTAAGTTTGTAGTTGAAGCACCGTAGTACTCGTGTAACAGGAACTGGTTGGCAGGGAATTGCTTGTAAGACTGAATAGTCTCCAAAGTCTCGTTGGTGAATCTCTTGACGACATCCTTGGCAATAGGCAATAAATTGTAGGAGGAAATCAAGGCAGCAGAAGAAACAATAGGGTTCTTGTCCACAAGACAGTTTCTGAACAACCTCTCAGAGGCGGAAACCGTTGTGGGGTCCAAGACCTTGGACAAGGTTCTAATAGCATTTGGCTTGTAAATCAAGTCGCCCGATTGGATATCCTTCATGATGGACGAAGTCACCATCAACACATCCTGCGAGGTGGAAGCAAGTTCCTTGATGGTCAAGTAAACCAATTGACGCAAAGACGAATCCTTGTGTTGGAAAAGCTTGGAGATGGAAAAGAACAAGCTGGTGGATTCTTGCGCTGGGAACTCCACTCCCTGGTAGATCAATCTCAACAACTTAGCCAAGAGCTGACGGCACTTTTTGGTGTTGACAGGCAGCGCATTGAACTGCTGCAAACATTCTTGGAAGACCGCCATCTTGTCCGGGACCACGCCCAGAGTACTTGACTCCATTGCCTTGTGACTTTGTGAGGTCATGTTGCGGTTGTTGAAAGCGTTGGTGATCGCGGGTGTTTTTTTACTACGTGTACGAATTGGCGCGGACACGAAGTCATGTGACCCTCTCCTATACCACTGGATGGGGCAACACGTGCATTGTTCCAAGAATACGAGACAGAAGTTAGATTTAGAGATATATTTCTGACATTTAAAGTATAGTAGGTATAATTTGCAAAATTTTTGGTCCGTGTCAAAAGGTCTTGGCCTGGAAATTCGACCATATATTTTATGCCTGCATATAATCCCACACAATTGTGATAAGGTTTTCTGCTATCAATGAACCATGAGTTTGATAAGCTCGTGCAGGTTGGAAAGAGTGGTTTCCGAAAGCTCTAGGTATATTTTCTTGTGTTTTTTCAAAAAAAAAAATCTGACAAGGCTTAGGAGTTGGCAACGGCCAGAGATTCCCGAACTAAGCACTTATATAGCGGACCTGTCAGATTTCATGCACAGGCACCAAATAATTCCAAAAATATTTATTGAGACTTCCATGCTTGGAAACCCAGACATGCACCAATATCCTTTCTGATTTAACCAATCTACTTTTTTGAACTGGCGACATTCTGAAGTGATAAATTCTCGTGCTTTCTCCAACACAACCCGGAATTCCATTATGATATACCGCTTCAGGCGAAGATGGTTCCTTCTTGTGGTGACCATATTCATGCTAGGGTTGACCTTCCACCACACGTCGTTCCGGCTTCCTATCTCCCCACTCTCCCGGATTCCCTATCAATATACACGTGCTGGATTTGATAAAAACGATTACCAAGTTCGGGACATGATGCACTTCTCAAAGTACAAGTTTCTGTATTCAGACGAGTTCGAGACAAGCGTCGGCAGCTGGGATATGTTTTCCTCTAAGTCCCACACAGCGAAATGTGAAGACCTATTCTCCTTCATCAGCACCAAAATGCCGGACTGGAAGGCCAGCACAATGAGGAACAAACTATACAACAAGCACGTGGTCAACAAGGCAGGTTACTTTTCCGACAACCAGAAGCGAGTGATTAAACAGAATCACCCAAGATACGATGACAACCCCAACGAACTCACAAATTCAGATAGACAAGAGTTGGACCTATGGTATACTGATACCTTGAATACTACCTTAAACACCGAGCAGGAAATGGCAGACTGCATGAGCATTATACGCCATTTCGGCCATTGCTTTCTTGGTGCTAATGCCGGGAAATCTGAAAAGCTTGATGTGCTATTCAAGGAATTTGCTCCCAAAGTTCTTCCGTATTTCACCAAGGAGTTGCCTCAGGTGGCTGGACTGGTAGGTTCCAACTCGTTCTTTGAAGGGTCTCCACCTTTCGACGCAAGCTCAGAGTTCATTGATTATTACTCCAAAAACATTCATGGCTCGGGCATTGTCATATCTGCATCCACTAGACATGCCAAAGATATTGTTAAACTCATTCATGTTCTCCGTGCCTTGGGGAACAAGCTACCAATCCAGGTTTTGTTCAGGAGAGACCTTCTGTCTCTAGCCAAAGGGGCTATTGAAAAGGCTGCCAGTGCACCAAAAGATGAATTATTCACCACGGATCATATGGAACTAGGTACACTTCGTCTGTCGCTCAGACTGCTTGGCTTAAAAGAAGACTCTGTCCGTGAACGCGAGTTCCCACAACAAGACCTCACAATGATTGACATGCACAACACGCTTTCACTGATGGCTAGAACTGAATTTTCGGGCTACAACAATAAGATAGCAGCGCTTTTCTTCAACTCATTCGAACGTGTCATTCTCTTGGACGCAGACACGGTGCCTCTTCTGCCACCAGAAGCATTCTTCGAGACACAGGAGTACATTGATAACGGTGCATATTTCTTCAAAGATCGTTCATTATTGGATCAGAACGGGTGGGTGGAGACGAATTACTTTGCCAAGTTGATGCCACATGAATCCAATAAACTCGATATGGCCATGGGTGTGAAACCAGTAACCAATCATACCATGAGGAATGAGTACATGCAGGGCTGGAGACATTGCCAGGAGGCTGGAATGGTGATTCTTGACCGGAAAGCTCATTTCCTGTCATTGTTGGTGCTTCTCACACTCTCCTTATGGGGAGAGCCATCGAAGTCATCTGTGTGGGGAGACAAAGAGTTCTATTGGCTTGCCATGTCCATTGCAGGCGATGAAAAATATGCCTTCAACTCAAATTCAGCTGCCAGTATTGGTGAATTCACTGCTACCAAGGATATGATGCAATACAATACCACCGATTCCATGGAACTATGCTCTTCCCATCCTGGCCACATTTCGTCCAAAGGTGAGCTTCTCTGGATCAACTCCGGGTTCTCGTACTGCAAAATGAACGGTTTCCTGAGAGACAAATCTAAATTTCCTTTTAACTTGTTCGAAAGAGAGACTGTCAAAGACCTTTACGAATCTCCATTGAAGATAAGGCACGCAATAGTGCCCCCGGTGACTCCGGCATTGCGAGCCGTAAATGGCCCAGCGGACCAAACTTCGGAGAACTTATTTGCGAAGAGTTTGAAAAGACGCAGAAAAGATGTGGATGACCTTACAGATGTAATTCAACTTGGTGAGTATGGACCGCAAAAGGGCTGGGTCAAGTCTCCATTATGTCTGAACTACCAGTATTGTGCATACAACCAGGTCAACAGCCTTGATGGCTCGGGAGGTACGGACGTGGGTCAAATATTTACCTTTGAGCCCGAAGTCATCAGGAATTTCGACATTTTGGGTTCTATCTGGATATCGGCCAAGAGATATGTCGACAAGTCAGACAAGTATAAGAACAAGCCTAAGGCCCAAGCATCAACCGAAAAGCCAAGCAAACCAACAGACAGTGCTATTGATGCCAATGCAAATATTGCCAATGATGTCAATTCAAAAGTTGCTGGCGATGCCAATGCCTTTGATCCATCCAAGGTGCGTGAGAGACCAGAGAAATTAAACCATGATATCATGAATGTTATTGCAAAATGGAAACAAAGAACTGCGTCAAATACAGCTTCGATAGAAACAGGTTCAACGCGAACGGTTTAGACAAGGACCTCTAAGAAACGACATAGACGAACTTATTTAAATAACTTAGAAAACGACTTAAACAAACAACTTGTACAAGCAATTGAGATGACAATTTAGAAAACTTTGCCATTATTTACACTACAAGTTCCCTGATCTATAAAGTATGTGGCATTTCGTCATAATAAATAAGTTCATGGTGTTCCATTGTCCATGTTGAGCTGTTCCATTTTTTCAATGACAGCTAGGTTGATATTGTCTCCCACTTCTGTGAGTGCTTCCTTGAAAGATTGCAAGAGACTGTTGGCCTCCTTGGATGATCTGATCTCGATATGAAGAAAGAAGAAGTTGAAGGCCATAACCAAAGTGTTGTTGTTACTGAACTTATTGAAAAGAATATGCAACAAGTCAGTGGATTTTGTCGTAGCCAATAGCTTAATGATCGACGACAATGTGGTGCATGATAATCCAGTCAAGTCTATGGCCTTGCACAACTTGATCATGGATTCCAACTTAGACCTGATTTTGAACATGTTCGTGTCATTTGAATACCTGGCTGCTTTGTTGAGTGTTTCCACTAAATCCCGGAAAAACTTGTCTTTGCTTCTCACTAAATGTTGTTTGCTCTTGTAGATGTCTCTCATGTGCAAAATATTGGTCTCATTGATCAACGAGATGATAAGATCATCAGCAGTCTCGAACTTTGCCGCAGGTAAGTTGACCTCTGTTCCTTCGAGGTGAGCCAAATAGCGAGCAAACTGCATCTTCTGTCTCAAGACCGGGGATTTCAGCGACAAGTCAGTGAATTGCTGCAAGATGGTGCTGAAAGATCCAACAGAAATGTAGTATTCAAAGAAGCAAGAAAGAAGTACTTCGGAGTTGAGCAAAATATTGTTTTTTTCTGCTCCCGGAAATTGTTCCTTGAATATTTGATCGACCAACTGTAAGTCCTTATTCCGCAAGAACACCGTCAAAACATTTCCAAGTAGCTCCTCGTCCACACTGGATGAGATGTCTAAGCCACCAACAAAGTATCTGTAATCTTCCTTCAAAAAATCCAGGGCTTTTAAATAGTCACCCTCCATGATAAGTTTTTTCAAGTAAATTGATATCCACTTTTTATCTGGACAGATGGCTTTGAGTTTCTGGATGTTGTCGTGGAACTTTCTCAAAAATTGCTTGTTTTCAGTGGCCAATGCAAACTGAGAAAGAGACTCGAGGACTTCCAGCTGCTGTAAAAAGTGTTCATAATCACCTTCGGTCAAACATTCGAAAACCTTCAAATTGACCTTCTGGTTCCCCAAATTGATCAAGCTAACGAGATGTTGCGTCAGATTGGAAGAGCTCTTGCAAGAATCTGCACTAAACAACCTCGAGAGAAAATCCCGAACATTGATAGGATCCTGTGTCTCCAAGACATTAGACACAAAATCCCGGGAAATGATAGCATTGATGGTTTCATCACCAAAAGAGTATCCATCTCTGAAGTAGTTCAAGAACATTTTTACGCCCAAATCATAGTTCACAATAAGCTGCGGGGATAAGTCAATCTTGAAGTCGGCATTCAGAATATCGCCATTGGCCACATCCTCAATATCCTGGCCTCCTACCATGGAGCGGGCTAAATTGATGTCCTCACTTCTTGGAGTTCCAGAAGGTGCATTTGCCAAGAGCTCATTAAAACAGTGAATGAGAGCGGGTTTCAATTCCGTTAATTGGGGACAAAGCTCCACGTAATGATTGTCAGTGTCTTCAAGTTCCTGGATCATTAACGACTGGTACTGCAACATCTTGAAAGCTTCATGTGAGTCAGTGATTTGACTAGATTGACCAATCAAAAAGTTCATAAGTGAAATAATTCCATAGGCATTGCAAGATTCAATGGAAAATATTTTGATTGCTTGATATGTCATCATCAGATTCAATACCTTGTTTAAGGTGGAGGGCGTCTGATAGAGGAGGAAGTCGGAATGTTCACTCAAAAAGTTGTGTAATTCGACTGGGTCTTGCTTGAAGTGAGAAGCCTGTTGCTCCGCAAAGTTCCACATCACATTAATGTAGTATTGGTTGTTGTAAGCCATAGCCCCATTCAAGAGATATTGACACATTTTTCTGGAGATATTCCAGTCCCTGATGATATCTTTTTTGAGAAGAATCTCCTTCGTTAAGCGGGAAACAGTGGCATGATCACCAATATCAAGAGCCAATGAAAGTAAAGCTTCTCTGCAGCTAATATTCAAGAATCCGTTACCACTAGAACCAGCCGTGCTAATACTCTTCTGGAAATCCTTTCTGATAGCAATGAAGTTGTAATGGTCTAAAATGCTCTGGTAAAAGTTACTTTGGACCTTCTCAATCTCCTGGTGCTTGCTTGGGTTACTCTGCTTCTCGATTTCTTGCGTGATGTAGTGGTGAATTTGAGCCTTGATCATGTTACCATGAGTGTTGACATCAAGTTCAGGCAAATAGTTCAATTCACGGAATTTAGATACCAATTCAGACGCTCTGTTCAAGTCCTCGACTTTTCCAGACATAATCAAGCAATCAATATATTTGGAAAGCAAAGCAGACATATCCTTGACCTGTTGAGGCTGTGCTTTTCCAGTTTGACGGTCGTCTTTGAAAGACAACATAATTTGGTCAACAAACTTGGTAGCGACTGCCAAATTACCATTCAGTATAAGACCTTCAACCAAAGCACGATAAACTTCGTATTCGTAAGAGTCTTGCTCCTGAACGCTCTCTTTGAAGTTAGCATATAAACCGGAAATGAACTCGTAGGATTCTTTGTTAGACCAGTTCAAAAGATGAGGCTTTGAAATGTGCTTGGATGCTAAGATCATTTGAGAATAGAAAGCGGGGGTTCTGTCTTTGGAGTCTTTGAGCAGAGCAATGAGCTTAGCAAGGTCCATGTTGATACAGTTTGGAAAGAAATTGACACAACGGAGAACATTAGGGAGAAACTCGTCCAAATTCAAGCTCTGAATGTTCTTTATGGATACGAGCAATTTGATTCCAACAACTGTGAATTCATGAGACTTTTGCACGATGTTGTGGAAAGTGTGTTGGGTGATCACGGGCTCAGAGGCCAAGTTGATTGCTTTGCTAATGTTTTCGAAAATCGAGGTGATGATGATGTTATAAGTTTCGGAATCTGGTGCATAGTTCCGGTCTTTGGTGCAGGCACGAAGGGCATCTTCGTAAACAGTCAAAAGACAAGTAAGCTTCAGCTCGATGGCAGGAAGAGTGGGCTCACTGTCCAAAGAGCGCATGACGATGGACTTCATCACAATGTTGTATTCTTTGATGGAGGGAAGAAGGAGATCGTTGCGCTTCAAAGACTGGTATAAAGGGAAAATCACATTGAGCTCGGAGCTGTTTGCATGATTCTGGAAGGTCTGCACAATGGTATGTGCCTGAGTTTTGGCAAAAGAAGTCTCAAAGCGATCCTCCTCCTCTTGTGCTTGCTCATGTTCTTCCTCTATAAAATTTTTTTCGCCAGCAACCTGTTTCTGGTCAGCAGCAGCTTTGCTATGGCTTTGAGTGGGATCTAGCCTGGAGTCTTGGACATAGAAAGTCCTATTGGATGTAGAAAACGTTCTTGCAGGTATCATGACTCGCAAAGAGTTCTGAGCTCCAATCCCAGATAAGGTGGACTTGATTTCGTTGATATCATTGTAGATCTTTTGGTTGGCCTTGGAGATATGAAACTCTGGCATAGGCTCCACGGCCTTAACTTCAGGCAACACAACCAAAATGCTACGTTTATCACCATAGCAGTAGCCGTTTTCCTTCTTGCGGAGCTCATGGTTGAAGAGACTGAAATAGATACCATAATGGCCATTGGTAAAGGTCAAGATTTTATGGTCAGAAGACTGAGGTTCGTCCAGAGACCATCTCCGTGCTTGCCCGCTTTCGTAAAAGCTGGCTCTATTGCTATTCAAGTACCGAGGAGAGCTTTGGAAGAATTTGATCCTCCTCCGACGGGGGCACCTCGTAAACTTGAACTTTGCCATCGTATATAATGGTCGTATCCAATGGATGATTCGGCCGTCAAAAGAAAGTGATGTAAAAACGAGTGGATCAAGTACGTGTCTGAGGCCTTCTTGTATAAAATAATGGCCCGAAGAGTATGTGGCGACCTTTTGTGGTGGGAATATGGTAGTATGGTTAAAGCCGGGTCTACATGCGGATGCCATGAGATTTTTCGAAATCTACGCAGACCTGCATACACCACTCCATGACAGGATCGGATGAAGTCGGATGTGCCTCGCGTTTCATATACACGCAACTTTAATAGGGTGGGAATCTGGGGATTTTAAGTCTGGTGAAGGCGAGGGGGGCTTAGTGGACTGCGTGTTTCTTAACCGGGTGTTTGTGGACCGGATCATCTTATTAGGTTGTAAGTTTGAGGGGGTTTTCTGAATGTGTAATTTTTGGTGTCTATATTCATCTCTCAATATGCGTAGATATACGAGATCTGGAGAACATTTAGTCTATACCTGAAAAGGCGAGCGCACACACAAGGTATGGTGCTCATGTTCTGTAATAATTTCTGAACCTTGCCACAGCCAATCTTCAACTTTCAAAGTGTATTAGCGCCCAAGGTCTACCCAAGGTCTATACAATCCCAAGGTTTATTCGTATATCCACTGGCCCGTTACCAGGTCAATGGTCTGCCAATGAAAGTTCTAGCACACGTCGAAGGGTTTCTTCCTCTGACTCCTCGCCGTGGTCCACTTCTTGATGGAGTAGGCTTGAACCTTCCTGCACTTCTTGTGATTGTAGTGAGTTCTCTGTATCTATCTGAGAAAGTCTTATAGCCTTGGAAAGGTCATCGAAATCATCAAAGTCGGGAGACTCATTATACTTAGCCAGTATTTCCAACGCTGCTCGAAGTTCTTCATCAGAATCTTGTGTTGTGTTTTCAACGCTGGCACTCAAGGCCAACGCTATGCGGAGCTCCTCTTGCTCATTATCAAATTTGGTGCCATTGTACTTATCTGCGAGCATCTCCCGCTGCATCTTGGACTGTTCTTGTTCGTCGTACTCGGCGATTTCCGATCTTATATGCTGGACCATGGCCCGCCGACTGTAAGTGTCTGTAGCCAGAGGTGCATTGGGCCGCTTCTTGTTGGATGGCTCTTCTCCAAACCTGAAATATTGGACAATATCTCCACTGACTACCACGCCACTGGCGTCATCGGGACTGATTCGAATCTGCAGCACCGACTCTGTTCCGTTTCTTGTGAGGAATCTCTTAACCTTGGAGCCCTCTCGAAGGTACCTTCCTGAGTGGGCATCATAGAAGTGCACCCAGTCGGGAAGCGCACCTATGGCTATAACTGTACTGTTCAAAGCCACTTTGGAATACTGAGCAATGCCTTGTGGAGTTCTGTCATCTTCAAACTGCATTATGCGACATTTCATGGGTATTGATCCGTTCAATTCCCGTATATTGTAAACACCCACGCTTCCATCAGAGAAGGTTAAAGCATATAAGAGACCATCTCCTCCAGCAATGGTGGTATTTCTTGGCATAAGGCATTCCTGTATTGTCCCTCCAATAATGGATACGCCGTCCGGTGCATTAGTTATCAGTGCTGTGTAGGAGTTGCCGTCAAAATGAAACACTTTCATTTGATCTGATGATGCAAGCACTATATTGTTATCGTGGAAGTCAGACGCATATACAGGTTCGTTTGGTCCTAAGTCAAGGTCATGCCCAAAAGAGTACATGGTCTGACCAGTGCTGAAATCCACAATGAATACAGATATTGTAGTGATCACAATCACCACGGATTTGAAGTCTGTATCAAGAAGCAAAGCATTCTGGCCTGTTTCAAGTTTATGCACTAGCTGTTCCCCCAAATTCCATGACATAAAGGTACCATTATGTGTAATACCCACAATATCAGGTTTCTCTTTATTCCGGTCCACTATTGGGTTGATCTTCAAGCTAACCACTGGCACATGCCCCATATGAAGCTGCTTCATGGACAGAAAAGTCGAGGCTGATGATTTTGCATTGAAAAGGTTTTTTAAGTAGACGTGGCCATCACCATCAGACACCACGAGATAATTATAATTGGTATCGAAGGCAAGGATACCAGAAACAATACTGATTTCCGGTATAAAGACCAGGTTCCGGCCCAGAGTTAGCGAACATAAAGACACGGAACCCGAAAGCCTCGAGAAGGCCAACAATCGGTTGTGTTTGAAATCAATAAAGTGACGTGATAATCCATCATTCACCAACTGGTACAGGTTGGAAGAGGCCTTACCCTTGGCCCATTTTTTCGTCAATGCCACTCTTCCAAAGTATTCCAGTAACCACAACAGTGATCGGGTCACGGATGCAAATATTTTGCCCGTACTGAAACGGTTATCGAAGGCCTTGATCCAGGCGGTTTTATCCAGCACTGCATAATTCCACTTGTGACACACTAGCCGTAAATCCTTAAGGTCCGTAGGGGCAAGATTAGAAAATACATGGATGAGGACTTCGGTAGGTAAGTCATTGATATGAGCCAGGGTTTGCTTGGTGGTAGGTTCATGGTGCTCTGGGGTATTACCAAAAGCGTCCTGAAGCATGGGAATAATGAGGTGGAAGTAGACAATGCTATAGGAAACGATATATTAAATAGAGTGCCACTCAATGCTACACACTGGACGTTCCCACCAGAGTTTTCTAGGAAAAGGGCAAAAACCTCTATATGTTCCAAACGCAGCTATGAAATTTTCCTCTAATGTGCGTGGGTCTATATAGGCAAGCGGCGGGAGTCACGTGGGCTTCGAGGTGCGATTTTTTCATCTTTGTCAATTCCCCAGATTCCCGAATCCTACCTTCTCTAGACTACTGCCATGGCTGAAGCTCCCCAGGAATCTGCGCAAGAGGTGAAGCTCAAGATCAAGCTCCCTTCGTCGATTGGCGCCAACATCGACTATGTGGAAACGAGCCATGTGTTGCAGGAGACCATTTCAGACGTGAAAGAGGCCTTGGCCTCGGCCTCCCAATTGAACTGCGTCACCAATTACTCGTTGGTGTATAAGGGGGTCAGGGTCACCGACGTCTATGATGACTTCGAGCCCTTGTCCGAGGTTCTCCAAGGTGCAACAGGAGATGTCAACCTTGATTTGGTTGTCAAGGCTTATACCTTGAAGACTGTGAACGAGCACCTTGTGAGATTCAGAGAGAGTATTGGTTTCAATTTTTTCGACCATGCTGCCCGCTCGTTGAGTGTGGCCTCTGGCTCGGAGAAGTTGGGTCTACTCGGATTGAACGCCGTTCAGCCTTTGCCAGAGTCTGAAGAAAACGACAAAAATGACGACGACAAAAATGATGCCCCTGTGACCCTATCTGAAAAGGACGTGGCTAAGGTGAAGGAAATCAGTAATGCTGTGATTGACGAAGCCGTCAAGCCGTTGAGCGAACATGCTTCCTCTCAATCCATCTTGAGTCTTTGGAAGCTTCCTATCAAGTCCATTGCCATTTCGCAGTGGAACCCTGTGCCTCACCAGCAGAAGGTCAAGGGCGACTTGTTATACTTGACAGTCACCACTTTAGAAAATGAGGTGCACTCCATCACTTGCCATGCCTCTGGTTTCTTCGTCAACAGAAACTCCAATGCCAATTTCAACCCCGTGGTGAAAGTCAATGAGAAAGGCGAGTCGCACAAAGAGTACGTCTTGTTCAACCTTATTGCCAAGTTGTCTAAAAAATTCACTGCCACCATTGCTGAAAACAAAGAAGTTTTGGTCAAGGCCTCGCAATTCTCGGAGTCGTACCAGATTCCATCGCAGGTGTTGACCAGATTCCCATGGACTGTTGCAGCCAAAGATGTGGCCGGCCAGCTCACTGCGGATGCTTCTAGAACCCAGCTTTCTGCTTTTGCAAGTGGTGTGGATGGTGCCGATTTTGTCAAAGATTGGAACGACGAGTTCCAAGGCATTAAGGAATTTTCTCGTGACACCTTCAACGAGCGCTTGCTTAGAGACAAGTTGCTCAACAAATACATCCAAGAGTTCAACCAGACCGCCATCAAAACGGCAACTGAAATCGTCAAGGAGAACTTGACGCCTTTGAATCCTAACGAGCCTCGTGACAAGCACATTTTCCTCCGCAACAATATCTTCTTCAGTTTCGGTGTCAATGCTACAGGTGCTCACGACAACACCGGAGGTGACGAGGCAGCTCGCTACTGTTTTGCCAAAGATATTGCTTCTGTTAAGCTCTTGAACAGAATCGACACTACTGACGTGTGCAACTTGCTCTCTTGTATCGTTGATTTCTTGGGTGAGCGTGTGATTTGTCAGGCTCCAGTTCCTGGTGTCTTCAATGATCAAAGGGACGACGAAGGCAACTCCGTGGACAAAGTGGCATACGGTTTCTCTTTGGACGATGACAAGATTAACATCAACGACAAGTTTGTCGAGCCTTTGAAGCCAGTTGCTGAAGCATTCCACTTGAAGAGCCACGCTGTTGAAGTTGCTTCGGGGGCATCTACTGGAGAGAAGGAGATTGCCATTTCCAAGGATACGAAAGGTATTTTCGGAACCGACGGCAGAAAGTACATTATTGACTTGTACAGAACCACTCCTCTTGACATCAACTTTTTGGAGGCCCATTACGACGAAGCTTCCAACACCGGATACCCCCACAAGGAAGCCTCTTTGAGACATGAGGCTGTTGAAGAGTGGTACAAGAGAAGGGCAGCAGCCATCTTTAAGGTTGAGACCGAGAAGTTAGAGAAGGAGGGAGCTCTTAAAGATGGCGAGAAGCCTCAAGTGGCCATTCCTTTTGACCAGATTGTCTTCAACCCAGATGCTTTCACTGGAGTCAACGAGAGCGAGGAGGACAGAGCCACTGTTAGAGAATTGTCCGAATTCGTCACCAAATACTTGATCCCCGAGTTTTTGGATGACATCTCTAGAAATGCTGTACCTTACGATGGCGCCCAATTATCTGACTACATGCACAAGAGTGGTATCAATATGAGATACTTGGGGGAGGTCGCCAAGCAGTCGCTTGAAAGAGTTGCTTCTTTCAACAAGCAACTTGAAGAGACCATCAAGGCTAACGAGGAAGAAATGGCCAAAAGACGCGATGCCGAAGCCGCAAAAGTTTCCGAACAAGAGTCTGAGGAGCCCAAGAAGGAGTCTGAAGAGTCTGAGAAATCTAAGAAAGCGGATTCCGAGGATGAAAAGCCTAAGCAAGAGCCTACTAAAGCCAAGATGGTTCCTGTTGAAGCCAACTTGAAGGCCCTCCACAAAATCTGTGTCCAGGAAATGATTGCCAGAGCCTCCAAGCATGTGTTGAGGAATGCCGGTAAGAACGTGCCATACCTCTTGAAGGCTCACTTTGTTGCGCACTTCCACAACTGTTTGTTGGGCAACGACGTCAACTCAAGTCCAAAGGTTGTGATTGATAGTGAAACCAAGTCGTTGTTTTCCAAGGACCAATTGGAGTTTCTCTCTCTTGACCCTGATTCCATTAAAACCTTGGTTTCCAATGAAGTCTTCCTTCGTTTCAGACACACCTTGGCCGAGGACTGGGCTCAAAAGATCAAGCCATTGCAGACCCTCAGAGAAATTGCCTTCAAGTACGGTATCCAATGGAAAGCCCAGGAATACAATTTCTCCAAGGAATTGTTTGAGGCAGCCAACAAAGTCGAGGCTCCTCAGCAACCATCCTCTGTGGAACACAAGAGCAAGAAGAACAAGAAGAAGGCTGCTGCTGCTGCTCCTCTAACCGAAGTCAAGGAGGTGCGCTCCACAGTCTTCACTGTCGACGACATTGTTTCCTTTGTTCCATTGGTGAAGGATTCGTCTTACAGATGTTCGTTTGTTGATGAAGTATTTGAGACTGCGCGTATGCAGATTAGAGACGGTGAAAAGCAAATTGGCTTGGACCTCTTGGCCGAATTGGTGACGTTCTACCAACAGATATACGGAAGTGTGCAGCAAGAAACCGCCGGATTCTACTCCACGTTGGCCCAGATCTACTCGGAGTGTGAAATGCATGCCGAGGCTTCCATTGTTGCCCGAAAGTCTGCCATCTTGCACGAAAGATTGACTGGTTTGGACAGCTACGAGACCATCAACTCGTATGTCAAGGCATCGTTTTTCGACTCGATGAACAAGGACCACATTAGTGCGTTTAAGATGAACGGCAAGGCTTTCAAGGACTGGAGTTTGATCTACGGCGAAGACCATCCAAACACCATCAACACCTTCTCCAACTTCGCCACGATTTTGCACGAGTTGGGCCTCAGTGCCGAGTCTAGAAAGTTTTATTCTAGAGCCTTGGTTCTTTCCTTGGAATTGAACGGAGAGTTGTCTGACATCACAGCCATCATTAGACACCGGCTCGCTGTGTTGCTTGTTCTGCACAACGAGTACAAGCCAGCTTTGGAGCACTTTGTCAAGGCAGCAAACACTTTCGCTAAGGTGGTTGGACCCGACGATGTTCTTACCAAGGAATGTTCCAACTTTGCTGAAAACCTCGAGAAGTACATCATTTACACTGAGGAACAACAGGCACAGAAGAAGAAAGCTGCTACTGCTGCTGCATCCAAGAAAGTCAAGGCTCCTAAGACCACCAAGAAGGCACCAACCCTGTCTTCTAATGGAAAGAAGACCAAGGCTGGAAAAGTGGCACCAGATGCCGAGCTCGCCTCCAAGTCTGTGGATGAGATCTTGGAGTTCATCGAAGGCCCAGGAGAAAAGAAGAGCAACAAGCCAAAGAGCAAGCAGTGATACAAGCTCTCTGGGCAAGCAACGGCATAAATATACCCTGTAATTAGTTTAAACGTATTTATAGTCATTATAATTCCCTTTTTAAGAACCAGCATAGCATGGTATTCTACTTTTCGGCGTCGTCCAAGAGTTTAAACTCCACAAGCACACTACCAACGTTTTTATCCTGCCCCTTGATGCCCAAGACCAAGTCCAGCTCCAATCTGTTGATGGCGTCCAACGCAATATTACTATTGGAGCCCAACTTGAGAATCAAGTTCGATCTGGCACCTGCCGTCAACACGGATAAATCTAAGATCTCAAAGCCAGCATCTGAAGCACGCGACACATCGGTCAATTGCTGCTGTACAATCAGTTTCATGGAGTTGTAGTGGTCGGAGCCTGGCCTAGCACCGCGATCGATCAACTCAAACCATGCATCCTTGAAACTGCCAGAACCGGCATTGACAATCAAAACTGACACAAGCATTCCTCCAATGGCATCAAGCCAGGCCAAGTTGAAAAGAACTCCGCCAATCACAGTCACGAACGCAACACATGCAGTTAACGAGTCCACCCTATGATGCCAAGCATTAGCCACGAGCACCTTGGAGTTGGACTCCGTCGCAACTTTCATGGTCTTTCTGTAGAGAACCTCCTTGATGCCGATACTTGCCAAAGCAAGCCAAGCAGCATTGATATCAGGAAGACCCGAGGACTTTTCAACGATATCCGAGTCCATGTGGGAATGGGAATGGCCTAGACCAGACTCCCCTCCAAACGAGTGTGAGTGTGAGTGGAGCTGGAATGCCAGGATATACTCGTAGATATGGGCAGGCAACAAAAACTCCAAGATCTGGAGCAAGGACGACCATCCCACGCCGATTCCGGCAAAGAGAAGCACGGAAGCCACAGAAAAGGCGCCAATGGTCTCGAGTTTGCCGTATCCAAGTGGATATTTCATCGAAGAGCCCTTTTTATGGGCCACATTGACAGTAGCAAGAGTCAAGAAGTCGGCCACCATATCCGACACGGAGTGGATTGCATCGGCCACCAATGCCTGGGAGTGGAAGTACACCCCACCCACACCTTTAGCACCGGCCATAAGTACATTGACAAAAAGCCCAATCCATGTGATTCTCACTGCGGGATTAGTCAAGAAGCCTTTACCCAAAAGCTCATTTGGTTGGTGTGAGTGTGAGTGTGAGTGGAAGAGTGACGTGTAGTCGTGGCTATGAGAGTGGCCTGAGGCATGAGAGTGTGAGGCATGGGAATCTGAAGTGTCAGCCTCTGAGGTTTGGGAGTCACAGTGGGAGTGCTCGTGGCAGTTTCCATGTTTGGAAGAAGGGTCTGAATGTACTGCTGTTTCGGCGGGGCCGGGTGCGTTCAGACTCTGGGTCATCTTGCTATGTAGTGTGGAGTATAGCCGTGGGTCGAGCAGCGAGAGTGTGGGAAGCGAACGAAAAAGTGCGCGTCTACTCACATTTGCTGACACTGGACAGAGCACAGGATAGGGCAACAGGGCATACAAACGCAGCCCAGTTTGGCGTGGCGACGCCGCATGCACAAGAAGCCCGGGATATCGAAGCAGCAATTCTATTAAGGCCATTTTCGGGTGTGTTGGGGCGAACACTATGTTAGACTTATGGATAGGGCAAGTGGAGGCCGAGGCCAATGCGTGGTGAGGAAGGCCCAAAGTGTGGGGGAAAGGCCAATGAATAAGGAATGGAGGAATGGGTAGAAACACAAATGCAGCGGTGGGTTCTCGCGTTTGGGCCTGTCTATAAAGTCTATGAGTTCTATACTTGTCAGGATGTGGAACCAGGACAGCGATGGAGGAGGGAAAAGAGTACTTCTGGAGGCCCGAGCCACTTCGAATCCGGAAGACATAGCGCGATTTGGTGCGAGAGTCCATGCAAGGTGTGCGCAGGTATGCGACAACGCGCAGCAGCCAGACTGCAAAATGAGATACACCCGGCGGAAGGCACTAAGGAAGGGGCCACACCAGACGATTTATTTGTAACTACTTCTTGTTTTCTTTTTCCTGTTCACGGCCTGGCCTTGAATTGTACCCGTCTTTCACTGATCTTTCACAGATACTATCTTTCACTGATCTTTCACTTATCCTTTACTTATCCTTTACTTATCTTTCACTGGTCTGTCACTGGTCTGTCACTGGTTTTTCATCTGAAAATACTATTGATCTTCGTTGTAAATGCCAGATGTGCGTGCTGATTAGTGAGAAGTAGTGAAAGGTATAGTGTAAAGTATAGGAGGAGGAAAAAATAACCAGACGAAAATATCCAAATAGAATGGTTTGGTTATCGGAACAATTTCGCCACGAGGTCCACTTTTGAATCGTTTGTTTCAGCCTCTGTGTCCGTTGGTGCAGCCTCATTCTCCTCTTCTGCTTGGGCCACCTGCTTAGGGTCCTCATTGACCAGTTGGTCCTGCGCATTGGAGGTGTCAAACCCTTCTCTCACATACTTCTCGTCAGTGGCAGGTTCCCACCTCTTTCCCCATTCGGGATTGGCAGTGGCTAGCCGGATCTTGGCCAACGCAATCAGTTTTTCCTGCGCCTTGTACAACATTTTTCGGAGCTCGTTCTTGGGGTGTTTCATGTGCATGAAGTTGCAATGGTCCCCTCGCGTACACGTCTTGGTGTCGTGGGACCTGCAGTGGGCATCGTTGAAGTTGGACACGGGCGAGAGCTCGCAGTATACTGGCCGGCCCGCATACCACTCCCGGTTGAGGTTGGCAGCAGCATAGCTGGCAGCCTTGCACGTGGAGTACTTGACATACACATTGCCACTCAAATGGTGGTTTTCGTTTTCACAAACCACCAACTGCTCCACGTGGCCTTCGGCAGCCACCCGCTTGAACATATCGGCGTAGAAGTGGTTGAAGTCCTCGTCCACTTGTTTATCGCTCATTTCGTCGCCTCCATCTTTGAATACCTTGGGGTTTTGGTAGAGGTTGGCTAAGAGGATGGTGCGGGACTCCACGGGCTTGATGTGCTTGCGCAGGCACTTTTCGCCGTGGCGACATGCCCCGATTTTATCATAGAATGTGCAGATGCTCTTGTCCATGGTATGTGTACTTATGGTGTTGAGTCTCACTGCGATGAGTGCACTTCACGCATACAGTCCTGGTCCACCAGATGGAACACCATGCAAAAGAATTATACTAGAAAACAGAAAATACTGTGAAAAGAATCACCCTTCAAGCCCAAGACGCAGCTTGAAATCACTGGGGTCAAAAGACATACACAGACCTGGCAAGTGAAAACTTGGCCCTACATGTGTCTCGTAAATAGCCAACCTACCTCTAGATGAGGTGGTGCTGTACCATAAAGAATGCACAACTACAAGTTACACTGGCTCCTGTACTCTGTTGTATTAGTCTCTTCATGCACTGTTTAGGGTATGATAACTGTTTATGGGTATGGATCACTGTCTACTGATATACTGATATATAATGTACTGATTTTTCTATTAACAGGACTTAGAAGCAGAACACCTGGTCGGAGGGGTCGGACTTCATGGAGGTCTTTTCCCAGCCCAATTCGGCCGTGGTCTCGATTAATGTTCTCTTCATTTCCGGAGGTCCACAGATCATGAGTCTGTTGTCGGCAGATGGCTCAGGCATATACTTCTGGATCATTTCTTTGGTTATGAAGCCCTTCTCCCCATCCCACTGGTCGGTTGGGTGTGTCACGGTATAGTGCACCTGGAAGTCGGGGTATTTCTTGGAGATCTCGTCCAACTCACTCTTTAACAAGATATCGTTTTCCGTCTCGTTGCCAAAAAGCAACGTGAGCTTCGTGGTGTCTTCCGGTGTAGTGATCACTCTCGTAATAACCTGTAAGATGGGAGTAATTCCTGAACCTCCAGCAATGAGCCCAATGTGCTTGGCCATATTCGTAGAGTACTCCAATCTGCCCACAGGTCCTCTGAACTTCACCGTCTGACCCTCCTTCAACATGGCAAATCGCTTGGACACCTTTCCATTGGCGTACGACTTGACCAAGATATCAAAAAATCCGGTGTCGAACTTATTCGAGATAGGTGAGTAGTACCTGATCTCGTCTTTGCCGTCTATGGAGAAACAACATGCCACGTGATGGCCCGTAGGGAGGTCCAACACCTCCTCGTCACGGAACAACTTAAAGCGGTAAATGGCCGAGTTTTTGGACACAATGGTTTTCTCGATTAACTCAAGATCCTTCCATTTGACACTATCGATGGTAATTCTCCTGTTCCAAGCCTCGTAGAAGTTGAAGCTGCATACAACGGCCGTGAAGGCCAACGTGTAGGGCAAATAATGGTAATCAATGAGACAGGTGCCCACGATGATGAGGGCCACGGGAATGTAAATTCCATGGAGAGGTTGTTTGAGCAACTCTCTGTTATCCTTTATTTCGACCATGATTGGTAGGGGCACGGAATAGGTGGTGGTCTGGAAGAACGGATCAACTGGGTGGTCTAAGGGAGCGGATCAGTAGCTTAGTTTTTCGCTTTGTTCTCACATCTTCTGCCGCGTTCGCCGAGCACTGGCTGGTACCCAAGGCTCTGCGCTCCATACACCATAGACAGTTCCAGATACACACAATGTCAAATACATAAAAAGTTGATACTATGAAAGTGAATAAAAGGAACCTGTGTATGGCTTTTGTAATTGTGCGATTTTATATGGTTTCAAAAAGGATGGCTGATTTTTAAGACGTGCTACTAGATTCATGGAATTCTCTGTATATGTCAGCAGACTGCGGAAGTCCCACTGAAGGCAATGATTTTTTAGTTCAGTGAGGTACAGTGTTTTTGAAAACTATTCAAACCAGCGCTATAAAACAATTCAAACCAACTGGTCAATTAAACAAAGCAATAATTCAAAAAGTATCGTACGCCTTTCACTCCAGTTCCTTTCGGTTTTGAGCCTTGACTAATATTGCAAGGCTCCTAAATTTATTACCTATTAAACAATCATCCAGATTTAACATTTCATCACACTGAATTTTGATTAAAGTTTGTGTGAACATTTAGTTTGAAAGACTGTGCGAAGGAGTACGAAACATTTTGCTGCGCTGGTTTGAATGGTTTTCAAAAACACTGTACACGATTGCAAAATAGACTCCGGAAACCGTAACGTACACTTGTTTTTTTTAACTGTTAAATATAACAAACCTCAATTTCGAAATACTTGAAATTTTCATTTATGTCTGTGTTTGGGTCCAGGGTAGAGAAGCTGGATGTGGACTGGGATATTCGCGAGACGTATAGACAACCCAGACCAGAATCATATTGTAAGTAATGAGAATAAAAAGAAAAACGAAAAAAAAAAGAAAGAAGAAAAACTGGGCTTCTTTTAATTATGATTTTGTCTCGTTCGCTTTAAAGCGATTTGTCCTGATCTTATTACGATTTGCCAGACTAGGGTTCTACTCGAGTCCATTATTGGAGGTTGCACGGAAAGACTGCATATACAGTGTGTCTCGATGGATTGGTAGACCAGTTATCAACATATGGTCAAATCGGGTCGACCCGTGTCGAATAGTGTCGAATAGTACCAAAACAGTGCCTTTTCAATATCTTATCTGCAGTATACTTTGAATTTGACTCGAAGTTCACTATCCATTACACTGGGCTTAATACAGAGGTAGTGCACTTAAATGCAGTGTGATAAGCTGACCATACAAACCAGTATTCTGCTAGATCCACCATAGATAGTGCTCTACCTGCTGAGATATATTGTGCCTACCCTATCTGAAACTAACAAAGGCCATTCAATTCAGCACGCCTCTACCAATAATTGACGACGTACCAGGAGTAAATGTGGGGTGTTTCCTCGCTTGCACCTGGCAACAACCGGTTGACTAGGCCACGGTTATTAATTTTTTTTTTGTATTAGTGAAAGCAGAAGTATAACATTATATATAAAGGCCGCATACGTGACCCTTGCTTGCTTAGTGGGGTATCCTAGATGTCAAATCTTTCTTAGTACTCCTCCTCTTCCTCTGGGAAAGAGTCAGTACCAACCTCCTCATAATCTCTCTCCAAAGCTGCCAAGTCTTCTCTGGCCTCGGTGAACTCGCCCTCTTCCATACCTTCTCCGACATACCAGTGGACGAACGCTCTCTTGGAATACATCAAGTCAAACTTCTTGTCGATTCTCTTCCAGGCCTCTGCAATTGCCGTAGTGTTAGACAACATACACACGGCTCTCTTGGCGGATGCCAACTCGGATCCGCTGATTGCAGTTGGAGGCTGGTAGCAGATACCAATCTTGAATCCGGTAGGACACCAGTCCACCAATTGCACGGTCTTCTTGGCCTTGATTTGAGCCACGGAGTTTTGAACATCTCTGGTCACAACGTCACCACGGTACAACAAACAGGTGGCCATGTACTTTCCGGATCTTGGATCGCACTTCACCAATTGGTTACCGGGCTCGAAACACGAGGCGGTGATTTCAGACACCGAGTTGGACTCGTGGCTGGCTCTGGTCTTGGAGAACACTGGGGCATAAGAAACCAATGGGAAATGGATTCTTGGGTATGGGACCAAATTGGTTTGGAATTCATTCAAGTCGACGTTCAAGGAACCGTCGAATCTCAAAGATGCAGTGACCGAAGACACAACTTGAGCAATCAAGCTGTTTAAAGCTCCAAAGCTTGGTCTGGAAATGTCCAAGTTCTTGCGGCACATGTCATATATGGCTTCATTGTCCACCATGAACGTACAGTCAGCGTGCTCCAAGGTGGTGTGAGTGGTCAAAACGGTGTTGTATGGTTCAACCACGGATGTAGACACCTGGGGTGCAGGGTACACGGCGAACTCCAACTTGGACTTCTTACCGTAGTCAATGGATAATTGCTCCAAAAGCAACGATCCCAAACCAGAACCGGTACCACCACCCAAGGAGTGGGTGAAAAGGAATCCCTGTAAACCATCACACTGGTCGGACATTCTTCTGACTCTGTCCAAAATGTCATCCAAGAGCTCACGACCAACGGTGTAGTGACCTCTGGCGTAGTTATTAGCAGCATCTTCCTTTCCAGCAATCAACTGCTCGGGATGAAACAAATCCTTGTAAGCACCAGTGCGAACTTCGTCAATCACGTTTGGTTCCAAGTCAACATATAAGGCTCTTGGCACGTATTTACCGGATCCAGTCTCGGAAAAGAAAGTGGAAAATCCTTCTTCGCCACCCTTGGGTCTATCCAAACCGTCCTGCAAGTAACCGTCTGGTCTGATGCCATGTTCTTGAGAGTATAATTCCCAGCAAGCATTTCCAATCTGGCAACCGGCCTGACCGACTAAAATCGTTAGTATTTGTCAAATATGTTAATACCACCTGGGATCAACTGAGGCTCGTTTGGTGCTGGCTCATTCGGAGCTCTTGTTCATGGACTAGGTTCACCCGAAAAGGTTCAACCATTTGTGATTCCGAGAACTGAAGACTCGCCGGTAAAAATAGACTTTATGTTCGAGTACTATGGATCTCCATGATTTTTAAGTGCCCACACGATGGAGGGACTGTTTTTTTTACCCGAAAAAAATAATCGGCGGTGCTGGAATTTTGGGCATCAATTTTGTGACGAGGGCAAATGGTCTGATTATATATAGGAAAAGGACTTTGTGTAGCGTTTTATGGCCGCAAAAGAAAACATACCGTTGATGCTGATAACTTCTCTCATTTTAGTCTATTACTTGGTGTATGAGTGAATGAGAATCAAGATTAGTAAGGGGATACCAAGATCTCCAGTGGCATTTGTTTACGTAGTGGTGCGCACACTACGCAGAGACACGAGCGGATGTACGGGTTTTGCGAAGCCCGATCGGGAAAAAATGAAAATACGTTTCACCTTGAGACGTGCTTCGTACTTTCGCGAACGATGTGCTTGACGATCAATGGCACGACGTATTCCATTTAGACTGGGAGTTACGAGATATGGTGTAGGATATTTTAGGTTAAATTTTTAGTGTAGATCAGAATCTGTGGAGTGTATCTGAAGCACGCATGCGGCAGATCTGAAACACGACTGAAACATGAATACTGCAACTGGCTGAAACATTACACTGTAACTGACTGACACACTAACACTTTAACTCGCTGAAACAACACTGTAACTGGCTGAAACAACACTTTAGCTCGCTGAAACAACACTGCAACTGGCTGGAACAACACTTTAGCTCACTGAAACACTGCTATACACACTCTCTAAACACTATCTACAGTCCGTCTCTATGGGTACATGTATTTAATTAAGCATTAGATGCGCTAGTTTTTGATCTCATACTTTCTCTGGAATTTGTCGTTGATATCCACCAAGTAATAAGCGCCGGATGCAATGTCATCCACAGAGCCTTGTGGTTGGAAGTTCTTTTGCAAGTGGGCCTTTTCTCTCAACTCAATGTGATCCACGTACTCTTGAGGGGTTCTTTGCTTTCTAGCTCCGTTAAGCTTGTGTTCGAGGTCCAAGTTCTTGGTGATGTGGGAGATGTCTCCAACCACTCTCACCGACAACAAGGTGGAGGCAAGGCCGGAACCGTACGAGAAAATAGAGATTCTCTTGTTTTGCAATTCGCTGTTGCCAACAAAGTACAACACCGAAGAAAGCGAGGTCCAACACGAGGCCGTGTACATGTTACCGGTGTTGGTAGGCACCTTCAAGGCAGGGGTGAGTCTTCTGTTGGACTCTTCCTTTGCAAGACCCAAGAAGACCTTTTCCACGTTACGGTCGGTCAAAGAGGCCTCGTAGGAAACAGCCTTGATCAGCTCAAAGGTCTCCTTATCCAATTTGTCTTCGAAAGCAGCGGGATTGGACAAAAAGTCGTTGTACAACATTCTGGCAAACGACTTGGTCACCAACTTACATGTAGGCACATGGAAAGCGGAGTAGTCGAAGTGGTCCAACAACCCGACGGTCTTGCCGGCCTCCTTAGTGATCTTCTTGGAGTAGTTTCTGTAGGCGTGGTCGATGGACTTGGTGTAACAAGTCAACGAGAAGTGTCCATCCACCACCGGGTACTCCGAGGTGAAGTCAGGCTTGTAGAAGTCGTAGGCGTGTTCCATGTGAGAACCTCTGACTGGGTCAAACACAATCGGAGCATCAGGCCCAATAAGCAAGGCAACGGAACCAACACCTCCCGTAGGTCTAGCAGAACCCTTGGAGTAAATGGCAATGTCTCCAGCAACCACAATGGCATCTCTCCCGTCCCAGGAAGAAGACTCCACCCAGTTGACAGCATTGATCACGGCCGAAGTACCACCGTAACAGGCGTTGACGGTGTCCACACCCTCGATATCGTCGTTGTCCTTGAAAAGCTGCATCAAAACCGACTTGACCGACTTGGACTTATCCAACAACGTCTCGGTACCAACCTCCAATCTACCAATAGAGTTGGGATCGATGTTGTAGTTCTTCAACAATCTGGACGTCACCGTCAAAGAAAGCGAGTAGATGTCCTCTCTGTCGGAGACGAAGGCCATGTTGGTTTGACCCAAGCCGATGGTGTATTTTCCAGCGGGGATTTCATCGAACTTCTCCAACTCGGCTTGGTTGACGTAGTTGGTGGGAATGTACACTTCTATGGCTTTGATACCAACGTTTTGAGGGGCCATTTTTGGGTAGACGAGTTAATGAAGGTGGAGGAGGGTAATTATGCAATCTCAGCGATTTTTATATCTATTCTCTTTTGTGTGCATATAAGTGTGATTTAAACGAACGAACGACGCGACTGACGAAGAACAACTGGCGGCGCGGGTGCGGCTTGTCGTGGTGCTGAGGACAATACTGAGATTCCGCAGGTCGTGTTCGAGGATCTGGTTAAGGCCAGAAATACGATCTGCAACGAACATGTAAGATCGGCTTTTAAAATTGATGGTTTTGATTTGAAACAGATATGAAACAGATATGAAAAAATCGTTAGCCAATTTTTAGCCAGATCTGATTTTGGGGGTCTTTTTTGGGTCTCTGATTTTTGTTTCTGAACTCTAATTTCATTTACTGTAGAGTGGCACTTCTGATTGAGAGGGGAGTTGGGTTTCCTTTTTTGGGCTCCAGTCGCTTAACTTATCAGTTTTATTGGGCAAATTGTCTCTCGCGTATTAATGACGTGCACAGGACTACAATGCTTAATATTCGAAAACGTGTCTGTCCCAGAATTGGATCTCAACGAGTGCCTGTTCAAATAACTAAGTGTTCAAGTGACGGATCAATGTCATTGCCTGTTCAGGTACCGATGACTTGGACCACTTTCCCTTCATGACAAGCATCAGTTGCACATCTTCAAACTGCCGTCTCGGTCGTAGATCCCGGGGTTTCTTATGTACGGATCGATTGCAATGTAGAGATCTGACAACTGACAACTGAGGTAAATCTTGTCACGCAAAAACCCGGAGCTGGCCTCGGCATCAGTTGCTTCGATCCACTTGATGGTGGTCTCTATGATTTTGCACCTGACTTCGTCGGCCTGGCGAATCAACTTTTCGTATTGTCCATCCTTCTCCTTCATGGGGACCGTGTGCTCCTCGCTGGGCTCCGCGTACACTAAAGGCTTGGTGTCCTTTCCACCGAGATACTCTGGGATTTGTTCATCCTCAATAAACTCCACGAGCTCGTCATGGCCTTTGGTGAAGTGGATCTTGGACGCCACCACCGGATCCAACCATTTCTTGATGACGTTCCACACCGTAGAAAAGATCCATGGAGCATTGTGAACAATCACAATCCCCAAACTTTCCGGATAATGCGCTTCAAACATGGAAATAAGGAACTTGACCGGCGCATTGTCGGAGTTTTTCATGGAAAACCCGGTCAAATCAAACATGAGTGAAGAAGTGTCCACTGACTCATGGACTTCCCGTAAATACAAACGACACCACTCTATGATGAGCAAGGCGTACTTTTCCGTTTCAGGCAACGTGGCATCCGAGGCAAAGTGCTTGCGGGACTGGAACATGAACAATGGATTCTTGTTTTTGTCGTGGCCCCGGACAAATGCCTTGTTCACTGTGAAGTTCTTAACAAAGCCCTTTTCGTCTCCTGCCACGAAAGCTGGTGCATCTCCATCATTGACCAATTTATTAATGTTTTCATCGTGTCTCCACTGCAACGAGTTGGTGAGCATCTTCATGGAGTTGGCCAACGAGAACTTGCGGGCCCGTAAAAAGCGTAGAAGCAAATTATCTATGAGATCGTTCTTGATGGTTCCAAACAACGTCGAGTGGAGGATCTGAGCGTCATATTTCGACAAGCTCAAAGCAGCAAGGTCCTTGGAATCCCCCCGCACTTTCCTGGAGCTTCCTCCTGTCCTACGATCGCTCTCACTATCTTGCTTCAGCAGTTGAATGTCTGTGGGATGCGTCAGGGCAGTAACAAACGTCTCTATAGACACTTCATCCGGCTCCAGTAAATCCACGCCGCTTAATTCTGAATACACTTGCCTGGTATGATCTGAAGGCTCCAAATCAGGAATGTAGTTGCAGTACACGTTGTCCTTCAAATGCTTTGCTCTGACATCACCCGTCTTCTTGGGCTCGGGCCCAGACCCACGGGAGAAAAATGACCGCTTCTTCTCCTTGGCAAGCTCCTTCCCATTGTCCTGCTCCACTATGGACGACGCCACAAACGAAGCTTCACTTTGAATATCGCCAAAACTCATGTCGATCGAGTAACCACAGTATTTGAGCAAAGCTGCCCACACTTGCTTGAGCAAAATCTCCTGGTGTGTAGTAAGCGTCTGGATACGGCCAGGCCTATACTTCACCTTGGAAGGGTATACATCGGGGTAGCTCATTAGAACTCTTGGATCTGGTGGTGGGTGGTCACTGCACCGCGACACTACGTGTGGAGAAATAGAAGCTTGATTGATGCGCCTGTGCGGCCTATGTGCACCGCCACCTACCAATGCAATTACTGCAAATCTATACTCACTTGCTATTTACTCCACTCCCCCACTACTGCTACTAAACTACCAGGCTAGTAGCTTACTGTTACTATGTACTGCTGCAAATATTCCAACAAGAAATCACCAACATAGCAATTATACAAGTAGTATATTGAATAGGAACTACAGATTAATAGGAGTAGGAGTCGATAGTCATGAGCTCAGATTGTACTGCGAAACACATAAAACTAGTACGATGTATAAATTCATCGAGAGAACCATGGTTACTATTCAAAATACATAATCCAGAATACATCCACAAAATAGTACTTCAATATAATTGTATCATAGTGTAATAGGACAGCGTGTGTATAATACCAATACTAACTACACTTAGATCCGCCATAGGCAGGCCCCTGTCCAGAGAGGTATCACGGACTCTACTCTGTCCGATCGTAAATATGGCCTCTGTGTGCTTTAGAGTTTGCAATTATCATTATAATGGAGACTGTGATGGCCATCATAGTACTTCGTAACAATAATGGCTTGCTCGTTGCTCTAGTGAATAGTTTTTCGGTGCCATGTTTCTCTTAAAGTTATATAAGTCGTTCCAATTCCTCTCTTTGAGGAACCATCAAAGAGAATAGTATCAGTGAGTCATAACTGTATCAAAGAACATACAACACCTGTTTATTACAATGCTACATGAACAACGTACAATCATAGTCAGTCATAGTTAGTTGAAATTATCATTACCATCACTCCAATCCTTACAACTCGAAAATTACAACTTTCATTCCTGTATCATACTCAGTCATACTCATGGCCAATGTCCAACAACCAGCTCCAATACTCAGTAATCAGTATATTCAATGCATAAAAAATTGTGACGAATATTTTTAATGTCTACTAAAATTTGAAACGACCAAAATTGCTTCTTGTCTAAACTACTCGCTATAGTTTGTGTACCTCTCTTAGTAGAAGGCACGAAACCGCTACTAGGTAGACATCTATCTGCAAACAATGTATACATATCTGAAAACAGTGTATACGTATCTCAAAACAGTGTATACAAATCAGCTGAAACTATGAAAACATGCAATTTGGCCTCAAAAAACCATCAAGCCAAAATTCGCCTTGGAAGTTGATGAAAGACTCCTTCAGAAAGTGAGACAAACGATCATAAAGACTTTGAAGACTCAATGGAGCCAGAATATTCTCAATACTCAAAACCCAATACTCCATCAAATATCTCTCTCTTCCAGTCATAATAAGTCACAATCAGAATACAATTATAGTCGTCACTGTCACTGTTAGCTTCTTGTTAGCACGTTTAATATGTCATAGTTACTATATTCATTGAAGATTCCCCAGGGAAGGAATCGTGCTACTTAAATAGCTGTCAGTAGATTCAATGTAGTCCACCAATGTGCTTGATTCCTAATACTTATTCTGTGGGTGCATCCAAAGGTATGTTTCTCAGCTAAGGGTATACTCCAAGGATATGCCCGCCAACCGACCGGTAGTCGTGAGATCAAATACCGGATGGGTAGAAAAAACAGATCTTATGTCATAAAAACCATACTACAAGAAATACCTATCAACCATAGTCAGTCATAAGTATGAGTGGTCAAGACTCAAAACAGGGCTCAAGACTCACTTCAATTCCAAACTTGGTCGCTTCAGATTTGTGTATAGTAGGAATGGATCTTAATTGTCGAAGAGAAATTAACGAGTGTGTGTTAGTATGATACATTGAGATTTGACAATCCAGATATTATAGGTCTGAGTGAGACTGGCTGCAAAATACAGGGTTCGCAGTACTCAGAGTCAATATAAACTCTACAGTTTAGACTATACTGTACTATTTAAAGTATACTGTACTGCTTAAAGCATAGAGATGCAGTACTAAAGTGTATGATATAGGGCATAAGTATAGAGCACATATACTGGATTACTGAGTCTACGGCACAATGTATCGAATATGAGAATTAGGCTATAGATACTAGATTAACGTATAGAGTATATGATAGCCAATTTCTGCATACTTAGTTCGTCCATTAGTATGTGTGTGGACATCTTCTGACTTCATTCCAGTTCAATACTCTACACTTGAAACCCGTTGTTTATGCGTCTACTGTTCACTTGTGCGTGTTTGGAAGCCTGCATTAGAGGCATATCTAATAACTGTTTGAGACTAAGAAAGAGTCTACTTGGGAGTGTGTGTTGGCCGCAAGACTAGATTAGAAACGCTTTCGTTGCCGCATTTGAGCTATTCTTCGGCCACTAGCATTAGCAACTGGCGGAGTGAACAGTTGACCTGGCGCTGATGCTTGGGGAAACCCGCCCATGCCACCACCAAAAGCTGGTGGAGTGCTGTCTCGGCTCGGCTGTCCAAAACTACCAGGTGCACTATTAAAGACGTTGTTTGACGTGGCATTGTTGGAGAATGCGAAGCCTCCGTCTGCTCCGCCAAACCCGAGTGTGGGTTGGTTTTGGTTGAATCCAAATGGATTAGCATTGCTGTTGGGCGTGGCAGTTCGGGCCCGCTCTCCGAATCCAGGCGCTGAGCCTTGTGCTGCGGGGAAAGCTGGAGCAGAGGTTCCGCCAAAACCAAAGGATGATCCATTATTTGGGTTGGCCCCGAATCCATTATTAAGAGCCGTATTGCTATTGCTTGCTCCAAAGGAATTGGTGGAATTAGTGCTGCCAAACCCATTATTGGTATTGTTCGACCCAAAACCATTAGACGTATTGTTTGCTCCAAATCCATTATTGGTGCTGTTTGCACCAAACCCATTATTGGCTCTAAAGTTACTTCCTGACGTCACAGGAGTAGCAGACCTGCTCCCAAGCCCTGAAATCACACCATTGCTGAAACTAAAGCCACCTGTGCCGCTGCCTTGCGGTGCAGGAACAGGTGTAGTTGCTTTGGGTGTGGCTGAAACAGAGAAGTTAAAAGCTGGTGCTGGTGCTGATGAGCCGGAATTTCCAAATATCAGTGCAGGGTCTGCTGTGGCAGACTGCCCAAAGGAGAAAGATGTATTGTTGCCGGTAGATGCTTCTGCAGGCTTATCAAAAGAAAATGTTGGAGCAGGTGCACTGGCAGAAGGTTGTGGGAGAGTCTTAGAGTCACTTTTGTTGGCCTGTCCAAATGAAAACAGGGGCTTTGCTTCGGAATTTGTAGGCGTTTGTTTGTTAAAGGAGAAAAGAGTCTTTTTGTCTTCAACGCCAGAGTTAGTATCGGCGGAGACAGGGCTTTCGATCTTTCCAAATGCAAACGGCGTGGTCTGTTTTTTCTCTTTGGGCTCCTGCGTGTCTCCTGAGGAAGACACGGGTGTCGATTGATTTTCCTCCTTTTCTCCTGGGGCTTTGGAATCGAACGAAAATGCCAGTCCGCTCAGTACGGGTTTGGATCCAAACGAGAATGATGGCTTCGGATTATTCTTATCAGTGTCCTTGGCTGCCCCAAAGGAAAATGTGGGTTTGTTCTCTACTGAGTCGTCAGCCTTAGCTCCAAATAAAGAACCTGAAGGTTTGGCATTCGAATCGGCACTAGTAGGAGTGCTTGAGAAAGAGAATTTGGGCACAGTATTTTCCAGGGCTTTGGAACCTTCTTCACTAGCAGCTTCAGGCTTTTCGGCGGCTTTGGCTCCAAATGAAAATGAGGGTAAACCTGGTTTCGTTCCAAACAGAAAAGCTGGCTTGCTCGTGTCATTATTCTTAGGTTCCTCTTTATCTTCCTTGTCTTTCGTCTCTTCCTTATCCTGGTCTTCCTTGTCCTTTGAATCGGTCTTTTGGAAAGAAAACAATGGGATTGATTCCTTATTTGTTGAATCGGACTTTTGGAAAGAAAATGAAGGAGTAGAGTCTTTTCCGGTCGACTCAGACTTCTGGAAAGAAAATAAGGGGGTTGACTTCTTCTCCTTAGTGTTAGAAGCTCCAAAGCTAAATGCTGGTTGTGGAAAGGCTTTGGACTCTGAGTCTTTGGCAAGCGACCTCGTGGATGGTGTATTATTGAGCACAGGCTTTGCTCCAAAAATGCCAGTACTTTCCAGACTTTTGGTTCCAAAAAGACCGGTATTCTCTGGGCTTTTGGCCCCGAAAAAACTAGTGGGCTTCTCCAGACTCTTGCTATCGGAAGTAGATGAGGCCTTTGCATTTGAACCAAAAGAAAAAGCGGGATTGGTTGCGGTATCAGTTTTGCCCACATCGTCTCGTGTCCTGGTCTTTTTTGCTGGTCTATCATCCTGGGCACCATCTTCGAAAGGTGGAGCAAACAATGGCTTTGCATCAGATCCAGGTAACTCTGTAGGCTTAAAAGCAACTTTAGGAGCAGAGGATTCAGCAGCTTTCTCAGTAGGTTTAGAAGCACCAAACAAGGAGGAGGCATCTTTGGCAGGGGTCAGCAGAGCAGTTGTGAACTTATCCTTGCTGACCTCAAAGCTGAAACCAGAGCTGGGGCCCACGGGTTTGGATGTAGATTCTTGAGCTTGGTCCTTCACTCGGAGTATACTGGACAACTTATTAGAGCGGTCGATATATGCTTGGTCCAACTGATTACTGTTTTTGGACGATCTAGCAGAAAACTTAACTTTTGGCTCCTCCGACGACTTGCCAGCACTTTCGGGCAGCTTGACAGATGACGGAGCAACCGGAAACTTTGGTTTTGACACTTCACCCAAATATCCCAGGAGTTTCAGCGAACTGCGGTCTGGTTCCGAGGCTTTGGACCGGTCATAGATAAAGTCACCAGAGAAAAAGTTCCTTGGTTTTTTGCGTTGGCTCCGATTGGCCAAAGCCAACCGCTTACGTGTGGCGCTGAAATGGAGCTTCTTCTCCAAATAGTCCTCGTTATGTGTCTGCGTGGAGGTGTCCACTCGGTTGCCCGGTCTGATGATGGAGGTGGTCTCGTCCGGATCCACCATATACTTAAGGTTATCCTGTAAAGCCTGGGACGCCTGCACCGACTTCTTCATCTGTAGCATTTGGTAGCGTTCTTTGGGGTCCAAATTGATGAACGGGGGCCGAACTAGGTTTCCTTCCTCGTCGCGATATAGCGAGTCAAACTCAGGTTCACTCTCAGCGGCCCCCAACTCCATTTCCTCGGGGTTCACCGGTAGAATGGGGTTTCGGGGAAGGTATACACAGGGAGACACGTCGCGCAGCAAATCGACCTCTGGGGCTAACGTGGGCTCTGCCTTGGCTTCGCTGGTGAGCGTATTAAATAGAGAGTCATACGCAAGCTTGCCAGACGACCCACTAATGGAGGCTCTTGGAATAATCGAGCTTGGAGCTCTGGTCAGTGAAGCATTGGAATGGATCGACCGTTTGCGGCTCATAAACGAGTTGGAAATGTCATCGTTGGTGATTTCTATTTGGACGTCTTCTGTGGGGATGCGATTGGAGGACGTAGTATGCTTTTGGGTGGGGACAAAGGCGTTTTTCAAGGCGGAGAAAATCCCAAAGGAAAATCGGGCTTTCTTCAGCTGCTGGCCGTCGGGCGTGGACTGGGGGCTGACTGGCCGCTTCATGTGGATAACTGAGTATGGAGTGTAGTTTTTCTTTGCTTTCGCTTCCTCTGACAGCACACCCGTACACCCGCATACCCCATTTGTTGTATGCCCCAAATATGTAATGCTACGAATTATTTTTTTTAAACTTTACTTTCTACGGGTCTATCTATTTCTTGCGTGCGTTGTCCAAATCTGTATAAATTCAAGTACTTCTTTTGGTGGGAGGGTAATAATTAGTCTAGCTGTATGGAGCGATGCCTGGGTTCAAGTTGAGGGCTTGGCCGTTCTCATCAAACACACTTTCGGGCGAGGCATCGTAGTAGTCCTGTGCAGGGTTTTTGAGCTTGGTGATGGCGTTTGTTTTGCTGACATCGTGGATGGTCTTGGTGAGCTGGATCATAGAGTTTTCTCCGTAGTTGACTCCGTACTGCACCGAGAGTGGAATGATGCCTTGCACCCACGCGTCAAGAATACGGGCCCTTTGCTTGGTGCCCAATCGGGAAATGGGGAATTCACCTCTTTTGATGAACGCCACAATGTCAACGATCAAGTGGTGCTTGCTCAAAATGGTATTGACAATTAGTGGCACGAGCGCTGATAAACTGCGTGTTCTTCTGGACTCACACACCACGATGGTGTAGTCCGCGCACTTGAAGATGCACGAACCATTGAGGTAGATGTCAGGGTGGCACGCCTCGATGGTGCTTTCTATATCGAGGGGGAAGTGGTGTAAACCCATCACTTCAAAAGTGTCGGATATTTTGCCCAACACAAAAAGTGGCTGGAATGACGTGACTCCGCTCTTGCTATCGCTGTTGGAGCTCTTGGTGATGGAAATGTGATGAAGGAATCCAAGATCTCCGGTTCGTAAATAAGTCATGTCGCTGTTACCATCGGCAATTTTGCCCACGAACTGCGTATTAGTGAACGTATCCACGGGTCCTTTTGGTCCGTTGGTGAACGAGCTGAGGTTTGCTTCTGAGCACACCCAAATTTCTCCAAACTCTCCCTCTCGACACACCTTGTGGGTTTCTGGGTTGACGATTGCAATTTGCGTGCAAACTGGCACCATTCCCGAATCCTGGATCCTCAAAGCATTGGGGTGTTCTGCCTGATTAACAATAGAAATGAAGCCCTGTCTGAGTGCAATGGGATCAATAAATAGGTCCACGGGGGCCACCGTCATGTATGATCTTGTTGAAATGATAGGGTTGAAGCAATGATTGTAGACTGCAGACATGGAAGCAGCACTGAGTTTGGCGGGTATAAAGATATTGGCAATTTTCTTGAGCAAGTCGATCTCCACCCTGCTTTCTGTACTGATCATCAAGTTCTTCAAGCAAGACAAGTTGAAATTTTTGGGGCTCAATTTGGAAACCGCATACTTAAGCATTTGCTCCGTCATGAACACATCCTTCACCTTGTACCGTGCAAGAGCAAAGAAGAAAGCAGTTGGATTGCTGGCAAAATTGACTGGCGAACTTAGGTACGTGGTAGTACCTAAGAAGACACCCAATAACGCAGCTTGCATGAAGCCTAATCCGGAAGAGTGCCGGACACATCCGACTATGGCTGATTTGGAGGAGCAATTGCATGTTTCTTTAAACACCTTGCAGATATTTATGATGCTCTGGTGGCTCAAGTTTGCACCGACTCTATAATGATCGGAAGTGAAATGAAGCCAAACTAAAGCGACGGTGTTCTCGTCTCTAAATTTCGCCTCGGACTGGTATTTTGATAGCTTGGAGTTCAACGATGCAACATTAGACACTTTGGAGATCTTGGTGGTATTTTTGATTCTGAGTGGAGTGGCACGACGATGGTTCATTTTCTTAAGAGCATCTGCAACAGCTCCATTTCTCATGAATCGTTCCACATCATCATTGACGAAAACTTCTTGAACAGCAAAATCCTTCACTACACCAACATATGCAGGGAAATCTTCTCCGATTCTATTGGAATCGAAAGGAAGCATTGGAATGGGGATGATTCCACACATAAAACAGGCATATAACGCAATCACAAATTCCTCCGATAAGGAATACATCAAGATCACGTATTGGCCCACCCTCAACGAAGTCTTCTCGATGATGTACTGACACACTGCATACACTCTCTGTTCGAACTTTTTCCACGTCAAAGGCTTTGAGCTGCTTTTGCCACTGGTATCTAGGTTCTGGAAAGCAATGGCATCACCTGAGCTTGCAACGCGGAACTTTAAAATATCAATGATGGTTTTGAAATCTGTAAGTGGAGCTCCCGTTTTGTCATCAATGGATTTCTGTCTGTAGTCGATGGTGGAGTACTGGGCTGGGAATCGTTGAAGGAGAGAGCTGCGTAGCTCCGAGGCAAACGGTGACCATATACCGCCCATGACATCCTCTCCATGGGGTATCACATTGATGGACTCCTTTATAAAGAACTTGACAAAGTCGATTCGAAGAGATCCTTCCAAGAAATTCTTTTTGCAGAGCATATTCGCGATCTCCAAGCCTCCACTCCTCATAATTTTAGGTAAGGTATCGCAATCAACCACCGCCACACAGAACAATCTCAATTGGTGGACATTGTTAAGGGTATCAAAGCATTTCTTTGCAATAGCATTCAAGACCAGCTCATTAAGAGGGACTGCACTGTAGTCATATTTGTCACGGGACTTGACACCATTTGTGGAGTTTGCTTCGGAATCCTCGATCACTTTTCTGACAATGGCAGCCTCCACTATCGCAACAGGCAAGTACTCATTCCCAATGAATATATCGAAGATGGTACAATCGTACACCTGTCTCACCTCGCTCGCCAATGTAGCCAAGAGATGTGAGGAATAGTGGTAGCGCATGTCCGACTCATTTGCAAAGTCTTTCCTGGGTTTCTTCAGGCGCTTTTCGTCCATCCAGCTGTACCGTTGGCGAATACGATCTTCATATAGGCCAAGGACGTAGACCTTCCCGTTATATGTGAAGCCCAAAAGACCCGTTCGGAGAAAGTCCATCTCCAAAATACCCTCTGCTCCTCTGCACTTGGCATGGAATATCAGCTTGGATATTTTCTTAAGCCCAAACAAACCTCCTGATAAACATGGACTGTCGATCCAGATCTCTCCCAACTCTCCCTTTTTTACCACCGTGGAGAGCTCAGGATTCACCACTGCTAAAGTGGCGTCTGGCAAAGGATAACCAAATGCATCCACCCGTAAGAATTCCGTGCTGACTTCATCAGCATCAAAGGCATTTGAGTCTATAACCCGGACCCGATTTTGGGTCAATGCATCTTTATCTATGATGACAGACGAGAGTTCATCCGTAGGAGTACCCCCTATTTCAATGCCCAAGTTTTCGGTCTTCCCAAGCCAATCACGCATGGATATGACCATTCCTCCATATTCGCTTAGAGTAAGCATGGGAATAATGGCGTTTCGAGAATGCTGGCATCCTAAGGGCTTCAAGTATCTTTCGGAAAGCACTTCTATAAATTCTCCGTCCACGGTTAGTGCATTGACTAAGACCCACTGTACAGACGAGAAGTCGACTTTTTGTGTTTTGGAAAAGTATCTGGTGGCATTTGGTGCTTTCTGGTAGTCATAGGTCACTCTTTTCAAGCCCAAAAAGTCCGCAAGCAAAAGGTTGGCGTGCATTTTGGATATAATATTGGCGTACAAGCCCTGCAACTCCATGACCTTGGGCGGAGCCCATACAAGAAGATTGCCCGAGTACATCGAGAACATGGTTCCCATGATCAAGCCAATGGAGAGCCGCATGTCCATGGTGGCCAAAAACACTTTTCTGGCACTAGTGTTGCCCTTCGGCGATTGGTGGAGACTGGAGCCTGCATTGGGCAAACTCAGCAATGTAGTCTCTAAGCAGTTCATCTGATGGATGATGGTTCTATGGCTCATGGCAATTCCACGTAAGTCACCCACAGGCGAGCGGGAGAACTCGATGTATGCGAGATCATTGGTAGTATCGCTATGGACCTTTTTCGCCTTTTTTAGCGACTCCTGCTCGGATTTGCGGGCGGAACCCAAGTCCGAGGTCTTGAGTCGTGAGATTTTGGACGGCCACGGAGAGCCCTGGGCATTTAGCTTCTCAAGTTCTCGTGCCACCGATTCCGAGATAAGCACCACCAGAGAAGACGACACCTTCAAGACCTCAAACATCTCCGGCAACGAGATATCATTATGGATGGGGATCGCTGACACGTTGGCCAAAAAGCATCCGTATAAGGCCACAGCAAACTCACACACTTCACTCTCCTTATAGAGCAAGGCCACAGTGGTGTTTGTTTTGAAGTGGGTGCGGTGCGTAAGTTCATGGGCCACCTTGACGGCCTTCAAGTATAGTTTCTCCCACAGGATGGACTGCTGTAACTTGCCCTTGATATCAAGCACCATGATGGCCATATCTGTGCCCCGCAGCTCAGCCCGCTGGGCCAAGGTCGTCATCAAGTTCATCTTGGAGATGGTAGACGGATCCAAGCGTCTTCTGGGCAAGAGGATCTTCTCCAACTGAGACGGATCTAGAGCCACGTTATTCTGCTGCTGTTGCTGATGCAAGCGATTTATCATGCGCATGATTTCCTCGCGTCGGTTGATATATGTCCACTGGTTGATTGACTTGTTGACGGTAAAGTCGTCTTCGAGTTGCTGGAGTAGTAGGGCCAAGTCAGGAGGCACGTCTTGCAAGCCTTCGTCAATGAAGGCGGTGGTCCCCGCAGAGAGGTTTTTCCCCTCGGGATTTATGGCCTCGGAAGTGTTCATAGTGGGCGCCGTGGAGCGTGCGTGTTGGAGTGGAGGATGTGAGTTGTAATGAGATGGTAGAATTTCGCGGTCTCGTTTGTTGATACATCTACATTATGGGGTGCATCTGAGGACTGGAACGCGCAAGCAACCACGGCTAGCTTCCTGGTCAGGAGAATTTTCTGGATATATTCGGAATAGGCCTCGGATCTGTGATAGGTTATTATTGAGGATTAGAGAAATAGACATAGTTCAAGAGATGAAACTTGTGCTATAAGAGGCTCTGGCACTGGCCTGGCGTTATGAGTGTTATGAGCACTGGCACCAGCACCAGTACCAAGCCAAAGCAAGAGAACTGCCCTTCTATAGCACTTAAGTTCAGATCCAAAGCACTATATAAATAGCACTATGGCACTATGATCATGACACTATGACCACGACATACAAGTAGAGTAACGTAGCATTATCAAAAGCTGCCGTAGACTCTTGTGGAGCCAGTCGTTCGCAGTAACCCCAGCAAATACTGATATATGATCATGACGTATCGTACACGAAAAGGCACAAGCACTCCAGTTCAAATCGTCTATATTAAACGAGACTCAGGCTTGTTCTATGGCTTGTCATCATCAATTGTGAGAAATTCCAGGGCCCTTATAAATGGCTTCGTCCGGCACAGGGATGCCCTTAGCACGGCATATTTCCACGAGCTTTGCATTTTCCTCCTTGAGTTCGTCGATATAGTCTGCACTCTTGGTGAGGATGTTGAGCTCCAGCCGACTCTCTTGGTCGGTGAGAGCAGGGGTCAAGTTGACGATGCGGTCAAACTCCATGCGGATGTTCTCTCTCCGCTTCTGCTCCGAGGCAATGTGGTGGGCCTTGCTTGTTAGCAGTGAGGGGGTATGAGGGTATCTGCTTCATATACATACTTTTTTCTGCTCCTCGGTGAGCGTTGAGTTGCCAACCGATTGTTCATCGTCCATCTTGTTGGGCGTAAGCGAAGTGTGGGGGTTTCACATGCGCACTGAGCAAGGCCCCAGATGTGGAGTATCAGATATAGTCAGGTACACGACTCCAACCACCACCTTGAAAATTACGGCACTAAGTGAACTTTTTATGTTGAAGAAATGAATCCGTCTAGGTCAAAACGAAACAAATAATGGTATCCCAAAAAATCAAAGATAAAAAAAAATCTCCCGGGGGTGAGTCGAACACCCGATCTCAAGATAACAATTCAATTACAGTCTCGCGCCTTAGCCAGCTTGGCCACCGAGAGGTTTCATGAATGGGAATTTTTCGTAGTTTTTATACCAGCCTTTTGCATTTGCAATCAAAAAGATTTGGGAAACTTTTAGGGAACCGTGCAAAAACACATTACAGCGGCTTCTTTAAGTTCGGCGTGATTGTGAAATTTTGAGAAATGTATTTTTAAAGAATTCAGGGTAAACATGTGCATTTGTGTGATTCTATCAAACCTCCTTGTTGCGGGTGATGTTACACCTTTTACAAGTTTTATGTAATGCGCCGTATCTGGTGCGTGTGTCAAATCTACTCCACTCTCATTCTCACTCTCATTCTCACTCTCATTCTCGCTTCTCGCTTCTCATTTTCCGAGGCAACTTAATAAACGGTCACTTCCGCGTTAGTATCGCACAAGCCGGAACGTTTAGATATACCACCATGGCCACTGACTACTTACTACTGGCTACTATGACCAGTGACCACTGGCTATGGTTACTATGACCACTCTGGTACTGACTACCACGGTAAGTATTTGTTAATCACCCAGAGGATGTACCAGGTAATAAGGTGTGCGACTAAGATCTCGCTACTGAACCTAAAAGCATTACTGGATATTGGATGTCAAGAGTCAATAGTATAATAGTAATGTTCATGGCCAGAATTAGTGGAGTTAGTAGAGCGTACGCGGAAGATTTAGTCACTTTGAGTACTAAGTGGAACGTTAGTAGACTAGTCTTATAGATAAAGTATTAGGGTAGTGTAGCAGTATGTGTTGAAATAGATTCATCTACGGAGGATTAACGTTATAACCCAAGATGGCTACAAGGTGTGGCCTTGGTAGGGTAGTGGTAGAAGTAGCTTCACTATTGAAGTAGTTTAGTAGTATAGTAGTACTGGAGTACTGAATTACTGGAGTACTGAATTACTGAATTACTGAATTACTGAATTACTGAATTACTGAATTACTGGAGTACTGAATTACTGGAGTACTAGAATAGTACTCAGTAGGGTAATAAATCGAGACTAAAGACGGCTTATTGAAAGGCCTCGTCTGTTGTAGCTTTGCCAACCTTGGTCTTACGTGCACTGGGGGAGGACCAGACGAAATGACAGCAAGGAATCATGGCCCCCAACTTCTCGTACTGAGGCTTTTGCCAAAACTCGAAAAATTTCATCTCTTTTAACATCCTCGAAGTTGATCTTGGTGTCTTTCTGTTGGTTTAATTTCCTAGCTGTGGACTTGCCAAAGCCTAATGGGTCTTCCATTCCTCTCATGCTGACACCTTGGTCATGTACTCGAAAACACCAAGAAACAATAAAGTGGGCGAGAAGGTAATCCAGATTTTGTGGGACCTTCATAGTTGAACATGACAAGTTGAATAGCCCGTCTAAAGTGTGGAGCTTCTCATCCTTCTATTGACTCTGGCATTAGTGCCCATGGGGTTAAGAGACAAAGCAATGAAAGAAATAAGAATATTGGGTGTAATCTAAACTACTCAGACTCGACCCACTATTACTTTAGCGTATGGCAATAGCACTAATTCTGGACATACTCTAGTCTACTCAATACAGTTTCACTATTATGAGTGCTGTCTGGTATAGTCTGTTTATAGTGTCAGGTTTGGAGAGTGTCGCTTTATAGTACCCAGTATTGAGTACTCCAGATGAGTGTGGATTATGTGTTCATGGTCTGGTGAATTACAAGTTGATTTTGAATTGGCTGGAGAACTCAGACTCATAGTTCTTGTTGGAGCACAGTGCTGACCGTTGGATCTAATCATACTTGTTTTTATGTTTATTCTGTATACCAAGCATTGTTTGATCCACCATTGGTAGTTCCCTACCTATTGAGGTATTTTGAGCCTACACTGTCTAATCCTAACAACGGCCATCTCAAGAAGCCGAAGCTCAACATCGTACGTTGTTGGGACGGTGCTCATCAATATTGTTCTCGTACTAGTCGCACGCCCTCTCCTCTAAAAGTTTAAGTACCTCAAATTCCTCCCTAGGAGGAAAAATCAATGAACATAAGAACCAGAGTAGCTAACGTAAACCGGAGCATAACAAGCATCACTTGGATGCGTCAGCCTATCTTTACCCGTACCAAACCTACCATATACTCTACGCAATAGATGAATTATTCTGACTAGCCCGCCTGATCCTTCCTTGAGGTTTGAGTCTAAGTCACCTGGGGCTACAAATGCGTTGGTTATATTCTGTTTGTATTCCAGTATTTAGTCTCTTTGTATTCTGGTTTAGTCTTTTTGTATGCCAGTGCTTAGTTTCGAATGTTCTCCCCAAGTTCTGTCAGTCTGACTGGTCTGGTACTTGAGTGAATTCAAAAGGCGGCTAACACAGTAAGTACTTCTCGTCGGTTGAGCAGGTCATGACATTGGCTGAAAACTCCAAAGCGTGCTGGTGGTCGAGCGTCTGCCAAGGACTCGGCTCGTATTTGTTGGAAAACCCTCCATTTTCGTCGAACCTTAGGATTCGTTGCCTCTTAAAATGTAACTTGGTGGTCGTAGTGGTCACTTGCAACTGTAAGCGTTCGCCGGCACTCACGGCACATGTGAGCTTCTCCTCCCGGGTTGCATCGTAGACTAACTTGACCAGAAACCCGAGCCTGAAGCCAAGAAACTTGATGTATGCCCGCGGCCCCACCGCCTTGATGAAGTTGGTGCCGTAGGTCTTCGCAACCTGGCTGACTGTGGAGCTGTACCGGTTGTCGAAACATCCATTCACATTCACAGGCTCGGACTCGTGGATGCTGACCAGGTCGGGAAGGTACTCCATATGGACATAGAGGTTTTCAAGAACCTCTTCTTCATCGTCAGAATCGGTATCGTTGGTCGCGGGGGTAACATATTCAAGAGAGTTTTGGCCAAACTGGAAGTCGGATGTTAGAATGGAGTTTTCTTCGGCCAAGACAATTATGCTGTGGTTCTGGAGCATTTCGTACGTGACGTCCTCGAGGCGTCTTGCCTTTCCTGGATTCAAGCTTTCTAGCAACACTAAGACCTGCGAGGACGCCGCAACCATGCTGACGAAAAGTACAACTGCTCTTGCCATCAACATTTGTGGAGAAGTGGCAGTTGGAGGTTCCTCCGCGAATTAAGTAAGTGGAAGATTACGCATGGGCTGGAGCAGGATATATTCCATTTTGATTTGGGTGCAAATTATATGCGCGACTACTCCACCGCCGCATTATTTGGTGCCTAATAAAGACTCAGTGGAATATACATATATTTTATAATCTGAACAAGTATGTGTGTTATATATTTGTACAAACTACTTATTATTATTATGATTTCAAATAACCCTATTCTCAAATCCTGCCCCCACCTGTTTTGACTTGACTTGCTTGACCGTTAGGGGGTTCTAACTTTTTAGAGTAGCATAACTACTAGGGTGTGTTTGGTGTACGGGTGTTGGTGCGAAAGAAAAAAAACTGAAAATGAAACTCATGAACACCCATTTCTCTCTGTCAACATGCCCTTCAGATTCCCCGTGAAGTTCGAGCTTCCCAAGCACTCGTACTTGAATGGAAGAGTCATCAAAGACCAGTTCAAGAGGCTACAATTCGAGGAACACGAGGTTGCAAGAAAGGCCTTGAAGTACATTGCCAGGAACACCGAGCTCCCCTCCAGAGCCAGATTGCAGGCCCAGTTACAACTCACCGCCATGCCAAAGTACACGTCCATCACGCAAATAAGAGACAGATGTGTTGCTTCGGGGCACTCGAGATCCGTGATCTCGGACTTCAAGTTGAACAGAACTGCATTCAGAGAAAGAGCACGTGCAGGTCAAATTCCAGGTGTTATTAAGGCCTCGTGGTAAATGTTTCAGAGGAGTAGAGGTTACTATGTGAATTTAGGGTCATGAGTGCAGATTGACGCAAGCACGTGGTATGGTGGCTTTGGACCAAGAGGTTGAACCCAGTTGGTAGTCAATGAGAATCCATATTTGGAAGCGAGCACCAGGAGATTGTATATAGAAATCGAAAAAAATGTGTGATGAAACTGGTCATTGATGGTAGCGATAAGTGGAGATGGGAACAGATAATCATTAGTTATTGTTGACGTAGTAAATTCAATGGCTGACTTAAAAACTGGTTAGTATCAAACAATACCCATGAAGCAACGTTACCTCTCGTACAGTAATCTGAAAACCAGAGTAAGCTATTCCAGGCTATTTTCACCTTAAGAACATACGAGCGGCCATTAACGAAGCCTAAATACAGCAAGCACAAACGCTCAATGCGTTATCGGAAGATTGAGAGTAGCCGTGGCTGTAGTGCATGTAAATTTCATAACCACGGTGTCATGGCAGTCTAAGTGAGGAGAGGAGCGGCTCTTCTCCACATCTCAAGTTTGCTGGGGCTCAAGTTTGCTGGGGAAAGAGCCCCACGTTCTCGCCCGTGCCGCATCGTGGTATGGGTGCGCACTGGACAAGGGCCCATGACCATCCCAGGCAACACCCAACCGAAGCAGTCATCCACAGCCTCCAAAAAAGGTACACCACAATGCAGACCGCAGCAAGGGGGAAGACAAAAAGACAAAGTGGCTTTTGCCTCCCCCCAGATTCAAATTAGCGCAGCGGACTTGACGACGCATACCCCAGTTCCAAGTGCATGTCATATCTCCCGTTGCATGTTGAAGTGCGTTAGCCATATCAGTGGGGGTGCGGTATGACGACACCTTGCACACGGAGGAAGGAAGCGGAAATGGTAAAGGGCCCTAGTGCCTGAAAAAAGCACCAAGTCCGAGCATCCAGTGCGGTCACGTGGCTTTAGGGCGGCCTAGTTTGACTTAGTGAAGCAAATTATGGCTGAGGATAGGCGCCCCTGCATAAGTGCCGTGGCACGGGCCCAATGACCCAAAAAAAACCACAATTCGCGCTACGCACTGCGGAGCCCGAACCACTACGGAGATAATAATTTTCCCCTCTATGCACGCCTGATCTCTTGCCTGAATATGCGGAGTTTTATATGCCTTTTCTTCCGGTTCAGGTACCCCATTTTCAATCCTTGCCTTTCTCCTCCTCCTAGTCTTCTGCTGTTCTACTACTATTTACACTATACGGCATCCATCGCATTAGCCAATCTACACTGACGTACTTCTCCCCTCCCATTGCCACATATATATGCGATTACAAATCTCGCAATCTGATCTCTTAGAGCTTTAGACGCAAGTCAAAAATGATGACCCTAAACAGAAAACAGCAACCAGCCCCGGCCATCAACTTAGCCGCCTTCAAGTTCAACTTGGGCGGTCTCCTCAAACGGAAAATGTCTCGCAAGAAGCACATTGACGCTATCTCTGATAGCCTCGCAGATATCCAGATCCACATCAACGATATGCGGGACAGCTCCATGGAGTCCAACAACAACCCTTCCAGCCAGCAGAACTCATCGATTTTCTCGCTGGCTGATAACGGTGTGTCCTTCTACCATTCTTTAGAAACCGTCCGTGGCTCTGGCCACCATGACGACCATAGCGAACCCTACGCTAACTTCCGCACCGAGTGTATCTCGTTGCTGAACAGTGAAATGACCTCTGCCCTTGAATGTGAGGAGCTGGAGCGCCTACATGGAAGCAACAGCTACTTCTTTCTGAATGGCACTGTAGATACAGACCTGGTAGACGGTGCCATCCCATACGACGCTAAGTTAGAGGAACCCAAAAGTGATTATAAAGTCGGAGGCTACCACCCAGTGAAGCTCAATGACACCTTCACTTCCGATCTTAACCGGTACCAGGTCATCCGAAAACTCGGCTGGGGCCACTACTCCACGGTATGGCTCTGTAAATCCCTCGTTACGGGCCAGTATGTGGCCATCAAAATCGTCAAGCTGGGCAAAAACTATACCGATGCAGCTCGTGACGAGTTATCCATTCTCAAAAACCTCCAAGGCGAGGGCGACGATTGCCTGCAGTCGTCCAAGAGAAGCCTGCAAGGAGACTCGGGTGTCGTCCACCTTATAGACGACTTCCAGGTCAGCGGACCCAACGGAGTCCATATAGCCATGGTGTTCGAGCTCATGGGTGAGAATTTGTTGCATATCATATACAAGTGTCGAACACACAAGGCATCCAAGCCGTCTGTCAAGTACCGGCCCACCCTCATTCCTCTTGGCGAGCTAAAACTGGTGGTCAAGCAGATTCTAACCTCTGTGGATCGTATGCATCGTTCTGGAATCATCCATACGGATATAAAACCGGAAAATATACTTGTCGAGCATGGCGGAGTTGCTAAAGATATACAGTCCAAGTTCCGCCCTTCATCCAGCTTTCAAGTGCTACCTTCAGAGCCGTTACTTGTGGAATGCGATACCGTCAAAGACAAGATCAAAGTCAAGTTGGCTGATTTGGGTAATGCCACCTACAGCAATTACCACTTCACAAACCACATTCAAACTCGTCAGTACCGAGCCCCTGAAATTATTCTCAAGTACAAAACTTGGGGCTCTCTGGCGGATGTCTGGTCTATTGGGTGCTTGATCTTCGAACTACTCACAGGTGATTATTTGTTCGAGCCAAAAGACGGAGAGACATTTTGCAAAGACGAAGACCACATGGCTCAGATCATAGAGTTGGTGGGGTCATTCCCCTCGGAAAGATATCTCCACGATTGTGAGCTATATCCGTGCTACTTCAAAGACCCCAAGTCCATGAGAAGCATTGCCAGCATGAAGTTCTGGTCCCTTAAAAGTGTGCTTGCAGATAAATACAAGTTCAACGTTGAAGAAGATGAAATGCGGTTGGTGATTGATCTTGTGATGAAATGTTTGGAGTACGATCTAGATCGTCGTTACGATTGTGGCTCTCTTTTGGCACATCCTTGGTTTCGGGAGGGTCCTAAGTATAATGCGAAGGAATGCCTGTCGTTGCCCAATAATAATAGAGACGTGCCAGGGTTTACTTGTGAGGATTAGGGGATTGTGGCAGTATATATGGATTATTTACTTGGGTTGAGCTTGTTCAACGGCTTGTAGTCTTGTAATGTTGTCTTTTCCCGGGTTGTACTCATGTGACTCGAGTGCTTTATCGTCGAGATTGTCGTCTGACAAATCTAGATATGCCTTATACCGGTCCTCAATCCAGTCCCTCGTCTTTTGATCTAGCTTGAGAAAGTCTTGCTTAGTAGAGTCTTGCGTAGAGTCTTGCTTAGTAGAATCTTTGGGGGAAGCAGTTTCCTGTGTAGTAGGAGTCGGAGTCGGTTTACTTCGCCTCAAAACCTCGTGGGCAGATTTCATCTGAAAGTCCACTACGGCATCTGACTCATTGTCCCCAAAGTCTATCTTCAAAGACTTCTTCTGCTTTTTCTTCTTGTGGGAAGTGGGATCCTGAGCCAAAGGTTCAATTGAGAGATCCTCAAAGTATGGTGTATGCACCACAGTATCCCGGATTAATACAGGATATAAGGGTTCATCCGTACCCTCTTTCTTCTCCACGTCAGCAATTTTTAGCGCATTGTATATGGAGTCGCCTACAACATCCCCGATGTACACGTGACTGGTGTGTAGCTCACTGGGAGGTTTGAGTGCAATGAAGAAGCCGTCTGCACTCGAAGCCCGAGAGTTCTCGTTGCTTAGTAGACCCACGCAGCCACGGCCATCGAATTTGAGTCTGGAATGTGATTCGTATGGGATCTCCGACTTATCGTCGAGTTTCTGCAGTTGTATAAATGATGCACTGGCTGTATCAAACTGTAGCCCGTTGTATCTCTTGGATATGCAGTTCTGGAGAAAGGCCCTGCACAGCTTGGGTAGCTCCTTGGCATACAAGTCGATGTCGATGTCTCCTTTTGACGTGCATATCGTCACCTTGGCGGTGGGTTCTAGTTTCATGTGTAATATCCAGTAGTGCCAGTGTGAAGATGAGTTGATGCGCGACAGGCTGCCAGGTATCGAATACGCAAGCCAAGACAGAGGTGTATATATACTGGAGAAGATACATGGTTGAACTATGGTTGGATTATGGCTGAATAGGGAAATTGGTGGAATTGGGGAGTCTGAGATATAAATCATGTAATACGATAATTGGAGGGGGGGAATTCCAATTTTTTAGAATTATTTTCTGTACTGGTCTACTTCATACCATTCTTTAGAATGCGTAAGAGTCTTTCACATATAGTTGCGAAATCTCACCCTGTCCACTTCTGTTGTCTCCCATAAGCCTTCAAAAATCAGAATGTAGCTAATATAAAAAATTAAAACCATCCATATAAACCTGACTTTCCAAAATAAAAAATCCGGCCAAATTTTCACCAACAACCTTGTTCAAGGAATATTCCCCTAACACTTTCACCTCCACTAAGCTTTTTGGACCCGCGCACGACACGGCCACAACATACACCTAAGCCATACGCGAGCATTTTCTAACCCTAACCGTGTCCACAATGGGATCCCTTAAACTGTTTGTCAAGGCAGTTAGAAAAGCAAAGACCATTGCAGATGAGCGTACTGTGGTCCGCAAGGAGAGCGCAGCGCTCAGGACTTCGTTTCGGGACCCGAACTTGGACCAAAATACAAGACGAGTCAATATCTCCAAGTTGTTGTACCTCTACATCATCGGCGAGAAAACCCACTTTGGACAGGTGGAATGTATTAAATTACTTGCGTCTCCTCGCTTTGCTGATAAGAGATTGGGCTACTTAGCCTCTATGCTTCTATTGGACGAGAACCAAGAGGTGTTGACACTTTTGACTAACTCCTTGGATAACGACATGCAGCACCCCAATACGTTTATTGTGGGCTTGGCTTTGACGTGTTTGGGAAACATCGCCTCTCCTGAACTTGCTCGTGATTTGTATGCCAATGTCAACAAGATCTTAGACACGAACAATTCGGTGTACTTGAAGAAGAAGGCTGTGCTTGTTTCGGCTAAGTTGGTGGAGAGGGACCCGGATTTGAGCGAGATTTTCATGCCTAAGCTTGTCAATCTTATTAATGACAAGACTCCGCTGGTTTTGTTGGCAACCTGTCAATTGACGCAGTCCATCTATACTCATAGCCCAGACTACCGCCCTGCTCTTGCGAAATTGATGCCTAAATTCATAGCTCATTTAAAGCGAGTGATTTCTGGTGGCTACTTGCCAGACTATGATGTGTCCGGTGTCACTGACCCTTTCTTGCAGCTGTCGCTCATTTCTACTTTAAGGGTACTCGGCACTGACGAGAACTGCACGCCGAAAAACTTGGAGGAATTCAATGACATATTGACTCAGGTGGCCCTGAACTTGGACACAGGTAAGAACGCGGCTCATGCTATCTTGTATGAGTGTGTGAAGACAATTTTTGCAATAGAATCCGACCAATCTCTACGGGTTTTGGGTGTTAACTTGCTTGGAAAGTTTTTGCAAATCAAGGATAACAACACGCGGTACGTTGCACTTGAAATGCTTCTTACTGTCGTGGAATACGAGCCCTTGGCTGTCCAGAGACATAGAAGCACCATTGTCAGTTGTTTGGCAGATGGCGACATTTCAATCAGACGCAGAGCCTTGGAACTAGCGTTTGCAATCATAAACGAGCAGAACATCCGCGTGTTGATGAGGGAGATCTTGTCTTTTTTGGAGGCATGTCCTGATAATGACTTGAAAGTCTACGTTTCCTCACAGTTGGCCATCGCTGCAGGAAAATATTCGCCAAATGAAAAGTGGCACTTTGACACATTGATCCGCATGTTGAAGCTTGCTGGAAACTTTGTTACTCCCGATATGATCTCCAATACCTTATCTTTGGTCATGAGATGCAGTGACAATGAATTGAAAAGACATGTTGTTAGCAAGTTAATACAATCCAGCATGGAGGATCATACTCAATATGGCTTAGCTTTGGTGACAGTGTGGTGCTCTGGTGAATATGCGGATTTAGTGCTAAACACTGAAATCCAAGTCAATGGCAAATCTGTCATCATAAAAGAGTCTACACTTTTGGACTTGGTCGACACTTTTATTAACAACACCACATTTTCCGACTCGGAGACGGTCCACCTTGTCACCTACATTTTGACAGCATTGATCAAGTTATCAGGAAAATTCTCCGAGGCACAATGCATCGAACGTTTACGTTTGATCATTAACTCAAAGACCTATGATACCAATCTCGAAATACAAACCCGTGCCATAGAGTACCAGCAGATTCTTGGACAGGACAGCAAGTTGAGACAAGGCTTGTTATCCCGAATGCCTGCACCTCCAGTGAAGGAGATGGAGAGTGTCAGTTTGCAAGGCAAGCCTAAGCAAAAGGTGACTGCAACTGGTGGTTTTTCTCAAGCGAATAACGGATCAGATGACCTTCTCAACCTTCTTGACGATATCCCTTCAACAAACACCGCTACTCAAAAGTCAAACAATGATCTTTTGTCCGATTTGTTTGACTCGGGTGCTAGCAAGCCAAAGCCAATGGCCGGGGCCAGTGCTCAAAACCAGGATTTATTGGGTGGCTTGTTCCAAGCAAATAATAGCGGCAGCGCCAAGACAGCTAGCACTAATCCAAACAGCACGGAGGTATTTTCAAACGGGCATTTGAAGATCTTCTTCAGTTCACTTAGTTTTGGTGGTGGAAAAGCAAGTGTGGAAGTGGACATCACTTCACTGTCGCCAAGTGAACAGATCGAAAATGTCCAGCTTCTTATTGCAGTGCCAAAGACCCAGAAATTGACCATCGCAACCACTTCTGGTACCGATCTGTTGGTTAACAAAGACGTGATCAAGCAGCTCTTGAAGGTTGAAGGAAAAGAAGGATCGAAGGTGAAGCTTAGAGTCAAGGTGAAATACAGTGTGAACAAGGCGCCTACCGAGGACCAGTTTGATTATGCAGGTTTCAGCAAGACTTTATAAGAGCTTGCGTAGACTCCAATTGAATGCAAGGAAACTAGACTGAAACTACATACATAAGTACAAATATTGCTAAACCAAGGAAATTGTCATTAAACTTTATAATGAGTAAATTTCAAAGTCTATATCGAAGTACAACTGTCATTAAGTGATAAGTACAACTGTCATTAAGTGGTAAGTACAACTGTCATTAACTACATATAGTAGTGATATAACTGCAATTGAATACATGTTGATTCAGCATTTACAACTCAACAGACGAGGACACGGCTTCAGCAGCTTGGTCAACAGTCTTGGAGCCGGACTTGCTTTTGACAATGTAGGTCTGGGAAATTGGCTTGATCACAGAGTTGTAGACCAATTGAGCACCACCAAAAGCTGGGACACCAATGTACACCAAGAACATGGTCTTGAACAAGAAGTAAAATGGCACCCAGTACAAGATGGTACGCGACCAGAACTCAATGACGTTCAAGAAAGCGAACACAACCCAGTAGGTCAACAATTGGGTGTCGTCGGCGGTTGTGGTAGTCTCCAAGGCCACCAAAGAGTAGTAGCCTGGAACAACGAAACCAGCAATGTTAGACAATAATTGGCCAACACCTCCGATGTTCAAGAAGATCATCAAGAAGTAGACTCCAAGTCCGCCCAAAACGGCGTATGATCTGGGCAACCCGGTCTGTTGCTCGAACACCTTGAAGACATGGATTCCGGATGTGGACTATAAAGGTCAGTAAAATAATTTTTAAATGGTAAAAAACTAGTAATATGAGGAACATACGCGGTCAATCGAGGACAAAATCTTGGTGACTTGTGGTGGGAGAGCAGACATCTTGATGTTGAATAAGAATTAGGGAGAAAGAAAATCAGTCTCACCGAGCAAGTTGAGGCTTATGGCTACGACCGACGGGGGAGTGCCTGCAGGTGCGCGCGCTATGATATCATGTGCGCGGAAAATTTAGTGTCTTAAGGCAACTCTAAAAATGGGTGCAAGGTGAGTAGTAGTGGTGGTTATGGATTCGGATGGTCTTTTTTTTTTCTTTTTTTTTTTTCACAGAATATTATGTTCTATATTACAGGCTATTTGCCAGGCTTCCCTTTGCCCTTGGATTTGGCGTTTCCTTCAAATCCTGCTCTCTTCTTACCGTCCTTAGCTCCTCCTTTACCCGCCTTCTGCACCGTTCCACTGAACAGCCGCAACTTGGGGATGTTCTTACTTTTCTTACCCTTGTTCTCTCTTCTGGACTTCAAGTTGGCTTCTCTCCTCTTTTGACGTGCACTGATGGTGTCCTTGACGGTCTGCTTTCTCTCCTTCCACTCGATTTCACTCTTGAGTTTCTGTTTCTCTTTTCTCTTCAACGATTTTTTCAAGAGCTTCTCGTTGTCTTTGACCTTGACACCTTCGGCTTGGTTCATGAGATTCCTCCACTGCTCTTGCTTTTCTTGTGCCTTTCTCTCCTCTGGCGATAGAGTATCCAATTTTCTGCGTTTAGCCTCGAGTTTCAATAAGTGTGCTTTGATGTCTTTGTTGGCAGGTCCCTTCTTCTTCTTGCGCTCAACACCATTCCTTATGTTTTGTAAGTCGGAGGTCATCCGGGTGCCATCTTTAAACTGGATAGTTCCAAAGAGAACTCCCTCCTCGTTTTCTTCTTCTTCGTCTGCGTTGTCATCATCGTCGTTTTCCTCATCGTCGGACTTGTCGCTTTCTTCCTGCTCTTTCTTGCGCTTGAGCTTCTCACGCCTCTTGTGCTCTTCTCTGCTCTTTCTCTCTGCCAACATCTGCTCTCTGGATTTTACGGGACCACCAGCCCTCGTTCCGGGAGCTTTTCTCTTTTCTCTCATTAGTTCGATTTTCTTGGCTAGCTTCTCCTTCATCTCCGTCCTCCGCCTCTCCTTCAATTCCTTTTCCTCTGCGGTGAGCTCTTTCTTGGCCACGCTCTTTGTATTCGTTTTGGTGGTTTCTTTAGGCTGCTCTGCAACGTCGCTAGTGGTTTCTGAATGCTTAGCATCTTCGGGCACTTGCGCGGTGGGCTGAGAGATTTCCTTGTCTTCTTTAGGTTCCACCTTCTGAGCTGCGGATCTTCCCTTTGGCTGCGGGCTGGAAGCTTCAGTGTCGTCCTTTTGACTGGGGGTAATCTTTCCGGGAAGAGAAACTTTCTTAGCGGTCTTGGCCCTGCTGTCCATGACATCCTTAGCACTGGCCCCGCCGTTATTGTATGAATCTGCGTTGACGACATCCGGGTCCAACTTGGCGCGTCTTGTTTCACTGGCCTCTTTCTTGGACTTCTTCTTCTGCTGCCATTGATCCTTGGTGGCGTCGTCGTAGAGGTGTTTGGCGGGGATTAAGGATAATAACCCATCAAACGCATTGGAATGCGTCTTCAATCTTTCCTAAAATGGTTAGTACATACATCTAGCCCAGAGACCATGCGTGGATTTGACTTAGAGATACGAAGATCCAAGCCCCGAATGTAACATACCTCAAGTGAATCAGCCATTGTTCCTTGTGTGCTTCTTGAAGATGATGGAGTATTTGAAAAAATGTGCGTGCCATCGCAGGGGAGAGAAATGCAGGACTCCCATGAGATGCGAGCGCTGTACCATAGTTAACTGTTCCGTGAAGCAGACACAAGATAATGAACGAAAAAAAGAAGGAGGGTAAATTTGGAGACCAGAGAGATTAGAGATGATATTAAAGAAGAGATAGAAAAAGGAAAATAGAAGAAGAAAATTAGGAGGCTGAATTAGGAGAATTCGTTTGGAGGACTCATGGTAATAGACTAGAAGGCTAGCGTACCCTGCTCACAAAATTAGTGAGGCCAAATAGTGAGCCCGATCTCAGAATAGCATCTCAGCTGGAGCACTACAACTGGGAATCTGAACATATAGCGGAAATTAATATGTATTCTAGAATATAGAATATCTTGATACCATAAAGCGGGCACCTCAAAAACCTTGAACTCTTGAACACTTAAAATTCGAAAATCCAAAAGTAAAAAAAATCCCAAGTGATGAAGGGCTGGTTCAGGCCTCGTGAGGTGCGACTTTCTTTATCAGTGGTGGTGGAGGACGCCGGAGCCGTGGCCAAGCACCCGTACACCGCCGCGATAATAATTCCTCGACTCGTTGGAGCGGACACTCAACCGCATTTAGGGCCAAGATGGAATCTACTCTTCAATACCTTTTGGTGTCTTTCCCCGAGTCTGCCAATGCTTACCCCTTCTTGGAGCGCCAGTTGTTGAACGGCAAGCAGCCTCTCAGCAAGTTCAGCTTGCCGGACTTTCAGATTAAGACGTTAGATTCGTTGGTGCAGATTTCCGAGGAACTCAATAAATTGGACTCCACCTTGAGCTCTTCCGTGGCTAAGGTTGCGGATATAATTGACTCAGTGGAGGCCAAGAAACTGCTGGCCGACTCTCGTGTGGTGAACAATAAGTCTGTTTCTGCTTTCGTCGAGAACTTCTCGTGGAACACCTCCAAATACAGGTTGGACAAATCAATCAAGGATTTGGTGGACATCATCAGCAACGATGCTCTTTCTTTAGACAATGACGTGAGACAAACATACCAGAGCTACCAAACCGCCAAGTCCAATTTCTTGGCTGCTGACAGAAAGAAGAATGGTGACTTGTCAATTAAATCCTTACACGAGATCGTGCGTCCGGACCACTTTGTCTTGGATTCGGAACATTTGTGCACGGTTTTGGTGGCCGTCCCCAAGGCATTGGAAACCGACTTCAACAAGTCCTACGAAACCCTCACCCAGTTTGTTATTCCTAGAAGTGCAGAGGTGCTTGCTAAGGACAGTGAGTACATCTTGTTCTCGGTGACATTGTTCAAAAAATACCAGAATGAGTTTATATCTGCTTGCAGAGAACACAAGTGGCACCCTCGGACGGATTTCGTGTACTCCGAAGAGAACATGAACGAAATGAGAAAAGAGTTTGACGTGTCCAAGGCCACCGAGTCCAAATCCAAGAACGATTTGACCCGCTTGGCGAAAACTGCGTATTCCGAGATATTCTCTGGCTGGTTCCACATCAAGGCTATCCGCGTGTATGTCGAGTCTGTGCTAAGATACGGCTTGCCTCCTCAATTCGACTCCTACGTCATAAAATTTGACAATTCCAGCAGTCTTTCGAAGGCCAAGAAAGAATTGCTCACTAAGTTCGGTTACTTGGGTGGCGAGGGTGCTTCTGAAAACAGCCAGTTGAACGAATACGCATCTTTGGTTGACTCCGACTACGAGCCATTCGTGTTGTACAATGTCGAGATTGTTTAGAAAAGTTATAGGACATCATGAGAGTATTAAAATATTACAACGAAATTAGGTCTTTATTGAAATAGATAATATTCTTGAGAAGAGAAAGCTGGAAATTCTCTTCAAAAATCAAAAAAGATAAGCTCGCACTCAGGTTCGAACTAAGGACCAACAGATTTGCAATCTGCTGCGCTACCACTGCGCCATACGAGCTTCTCGGCGGTTCCAAAAAAGCCACATTATTAAGAAAGCAAAAACGTTGTTTGCTTGAATTATAAAGCTTTTAAAGTATCGTTTAATGTCTATTGTGTTTCTGTATTTTAATGAAAGAAAAATAGCTAAAAAATATGAAAAAACGAGATAATACGCAAATATAGTTTCCAAAAGTCAAAAGGACCATATATACTGTATAATTCGACACCTCCATAAAAACAGCAAAGAAGACTAAATAGCTTTACTTATCCTGAAACTTTGCAAACAAATATAGGTACTATTTTATGGAACAAATACCCTGTTGATATTACAGTCCTGCATACACGTGGCATACGAAGTGTTGCGGAGAAGCGTAATATACTAAAGAATACAAGACACACCATGTCGGACGAGCTGGAGTTTTTCTCCGAAGAATCGTACGAATTCGAATTCGAGGACGAAGACGATGGCGAAACCAACAGTCTACACGAAGAAGAGCTAGATTCAGTGGTATGTACCCAGCCCAAAGACACTCAACAATGATACTAACACGGAGCAGGAGAATCTCTACTACCACGCCAAGAGCCTTAAAGACCTGTCAATTGAGGATGCATTGAAGAACTTCGAAAAAGTGGTGGCAAACTTCGATGGCGAAGATGCAACGGAGTGGAAGTTCCGGAGCTACAAGCAGCAGGTTAAGATCTACTTCAAGCAGAAAGAGTACCAGAAAGCCCTTGAGGTTCTAGGGAGACTAGTGAGTATTTCACCCAAATTGAACGGAAACTACGCTGAAGAGTCCATCAGCAAATTGCTTGGCAGGTACTCTCTGTCGTCCAACCAAGAGTTTGTGTCGGAGATGTATAATGTTATCATTAGCCAATTGCAAGACTTCATGATTTCTGGGATCCTGGGAAAACGACTTTGGCTCCGAATCAATATTAACAGGCTCAACAATCTACTATCCATGGATGACATTGAAACCTGCAAGAAGCTCACCAAGGAAATCAACGAGACTCTCGATACCGTATCGGAACTGACAAGAAACTCGTATGCTCTAGACGTGATAGCTGCGGAGATCACGTGTGTCATGAGAAGTGGCGGCAGTCTTGCTGAGCTTAGCCAGCTTCACCGGCGCAGTACCCAGTTGGCTCCAGCCATCATTCATCCCCGAGTTATGGGGGTAATACGAGAGTGTGGAGCCACGGTGCAGTTCTTCCGTAGGAACTATGACCGGTCGCGAGTAGAGTTTTTTGAATGCTTCAAGAACTACGACGAGGCAGGCTCCTTGTCCAAGAACAAAGTGCTCAAGTACCTTGCATTGTGCTCGTTGTTGATAGAGAGCGAAGTCAACCCGTTTGAGTCGCAGGAAACCCAGTCGTACGCACAACTCGCCGAGTTCCAGAACTTGATCCAATTGATTAGTGCTTACGAGAACCAAGACTTGAGGTATTTTCTTGAGATGATTGTGATCATGCGGGAATCCAACGACCCTCTTTCCAACGATAGCGTATTTGTCCAGGCCCGCGAGCAGATCCTACACAACCTCAAGCTTAAGGTTCTACATACGCTTGCAAGAGCATACAAAACCATCAAGTTTGATTTTTTGATCGAACGGCTTTATTTGGAAAATGACCACGAGCTAGAAAAGCTCTTGATTACTATGGCCAACAAGGGAACTGGGCCTAGCATCAAGACAGACTTCTCTGAACGATACATTGAGTGTGGAGGTGACGAGAGTTTTTTTCCGGTGATGCTCGACTCCGAAATGGTGACGTCCAGTTTAAAGACTCTATTCAGACTAGGCTACCGAGGGCCCTGGAGCCCGGCTGCGTGTGACCAGGCACTAGGTGCCGATGAGCCGACACCGCTCCAAATGTACGGCAGCCCGGGAGAGGTGGTGGACGCCAAACAGAAGACGCCTTCAAATATCTACGAGATGCTTTTCCGAAACTCCATCCATGTCCCACACGCCAGAATCGACGAGCATGAATGGTATAAGTATATGCTCAGCCTGCTTCCGGGAAAGACGGCCATATTTTTGTCACAAAAGGAGAAAGTGATATCCGAGCACATTGAAGAGAAGAAGCATGAGGGCCGAGAGAATCAAGAGGATGAAGAGGCGTCCAAGAATACGAACCAGGGCCTTTTGGGGTCTTCGTTACAGTACGAGGCACCCAGTGCATCCGAAAACGGCAAGACCTCCCCCACAATCACTAAGTTGGAATTGCTTCAGAAATGGACATACCAATTTTCGAAGACCTTCAGGTATTAGAGTCGCGGTCCAGGTCGCAAGTCGCAGGCATAGATAACTGCAAACTGGAGCCCTAAGGCACACACCGGTCGTGCGCGTGCAGCGAAAGGTTAAATGGACCAAGCCGCGAACCCATAAAAGTTTTTCCACCACCACTTCTTTTTCCAGGACTTCCACACCCTCGTTTCTTCCAGGACTCTCGGGTTATCTCCAAGACCCTAGGAACACACGAGTGGCGCATATAACCGTATGTTCATCAATATCTACGATGATTATTAAAAATGCGTTATTATCATGATGTGGCCGTACGCGGTCACAGCTGAAATGAACTAACACCACATGAAGTTTACACCCATTGATGAAACATCACTAACACACTAGTCAATATCAAGCATTGAGTACTATTGGAAAAAAAAAAAAAAAAAAAAAAAAAAAGAAAAGGAAAAAAAAAAAAAAAAAAAAAAAAAGAAAAGGAAAAAAAAAAAAAAAAAAAAAAAAAGAAAAGGAGAAAAACAAAAAAAAAAAGAAAAAAAATTGTAGCTGAATGTCCTGACATGTTTGACTAGAACGTAGTTGTAGATTATCATAGTCAACAGTCTTACTTAGACACTCTAAGCATAATTGGAGAAGTCAGCAGACAGCAGAACCAATGGCTCCCGCAAATGGACGCCAAAGACCGAGTATAGAGCCACAGCAAACCCCATGGCAACTACTTGGATGAGAGGGAGATGTGGGCTGTCTATATATTTTTTCTTTCGTATGGCGGTGATGGCAGGTATTATACACCGCTTGACCTCAGTTCCTCTCAAGACGTCGCGCGCCAGAACTTGCAGAGACCCGACATTTAACTTTCTTATAAATGATCAAGCTCTACTTCTGGCACGTGAGTCTGCAGCTCACTGACGCCTTGGTCGTAACTGATGAGTCAGGTATAGTCTATTACTTGTCTTTCGGCAAGTGGAGGTCCCTAGTGGATGTAGTCAAGAAAGACTTCGTACGCGTTCGGAAGCAATACAGTCTAGTTCCGGGAAAAGAGGCCCAGCAAACTGACCAAGTCAGCGAGGCGCTTTTGACAATTCGAAGTTTGCTTGACTCTCCACAGAGTTTTGAAGCATTAGCCCCTTCAATTAAAACATCCTTCATTTTCGGCACCAAGTTGCACCAGCAGATATGGCTTCACTTGCAGACCCAGGTTCCTGCAGGCACCACCTCAACCTATAATCAAATAGCCTTGAAGATGGACCGGCCGGGCCAGGCCCGTGTCATCGGAGGTGCCTGTGCAGCCAACCGAATTGCGTTGCTAGTCCCTTGTCACCGAGTGTTGAACACAAAAAATGAGCTCACGGGGTATAGGTGGGGAACCGATCTCAAGAAGGAGCTCTTGGCACGCGAAAAGTGCATGGATGTCGCTAATTGAAGAGGAAATCAAAAGCTAGGATTTCGTCCAATGTGGGGGATTCTGTCTTTGATGACAGTGATGCAGAATTTTTGATTTTATAATCATATGTGCTCACCGGGACCGTGTAATGGGCCGTTTCTCGGATCGCAGGTTTTTTTGGTTTGTTGGGTTTCCGGGTCCAAGCCTTGGGGATTCTCATGTTGATCTTGCCGAAACATGACGTTTTCGGGATAAAATCCTGGTAATCACTCTTCTCGAAGAAATGCGGTTTGCACTCAACATATGACTTGTACACCGACTCTGGCTTCCATTCACACTCCTGCGGCTTGCGTCGCTTTCGGATCCGGATCAGGTGGTTTTTCTGGGCTGCCCCCGAATTGTATTGGTCTTCTATGGCAAACTCCATGTGGATGGATTTCATAACTAGCCTGTGGACCAAGTATGGGTTTTGACGAGACACTTGATCGAACAAACATCTTTGACTTAGGTCAGAATCTTCTGCGAATTGATCGTACGATCGTTTGCGGTTGGAAACCGGCGTTTGCTGGAACATTGTATACGACACCGGCGTCGTCTGTAGCTGTTGGTACAGCTGATGAAGTAGATCCGCCTCCGTGAAGGGCGGGGTCTGTGGTGCAGTGTATGGTTGTTCTACATAATCTTCTAGTGTGTTGGAAGAAGGTAGATTTTTGGCATCAGTTCCCAGCATTATCGCATGGTTTAGATATTCGGAAGATAAAAGATTCTCGTCAAAACACATGACGGAGGTCTAGAATTCGGAAAAGAGAAAAATCGGTTTTATTGGATCCTATTTAGGTATTAAAGCTTTGATTCCGTTTTTGTTCTAGCAGAAAGGACCCGCCCGGCCTTGGGCCTAAGGAAGCGAGGAAAGGGAAGCAGCATATTGCCAAACAGGACTTGCAAAACGCACGAGCTCGTGCAAATAACTGCACACTACGCTGCATAAACTTTGGCTACGGCATGCCTACACATTAGAACCGTTGAAAATCGAAGGTATCCACTTAGGGTAAGATGAGCAGGTCGTGGTTCTGCGAAGCATGGCATTGAGACAATATGCGCTTGCACTAGGCTTTGGACGCGGAGTGCTGGGAGTTAAATACCTAGAAATCTGCTACTGGTTAGAAAAACGTGGGTTTGAAGGTATGCTTTACTAGAGCTAGTTTTGGTCTTGGTTGAAAATCCGGAGACAAGGCAAGAAGTGCTTGATAGCAAGGGGGACAACTTTTTTTTTTTGTCAAGGATTTTGCTGAACATTTTAACAAAAGCCATTTCTGGCAATAAAACGAGACATGAGGCCCTCTGAATGTATTCCTGCTTTACGAAGAGGGAAGAGGGCACGGAGGAGACAGGTGACAGGTGACAGCGCCATACGGTGCCACGTACAAAACGTACAAGAAGGCTAGAAAAAGCAGGGTCCCAATAAAATCCAAAAAATAAAGGCATTTCAAACAAATTGGAATTTGTCTTGAGGCCATCATCTATGAGTTCCTGGAGGGTAAGCACGACTAATGCGTCTCAATGCGCATATCAGGCAGGATGCATGGAAAGTGGCAGGGCACTTCTTGCTCGCTCATCTAAAGCCGGCCCGTGTGGAGTAAACAGCGGATGGCATATTTAATAGGAAAAAGAGCCACGGGCCATCGGATTCTCATGGGCCCTTTGTTTACTATAATGGCACAATTCTAACCACCCCCAGCAGCTCATCTTTCAGCCCCATATTTTTTCTGAAACATCCTAAAGTTTGTGGGAATTACCCCCAGTTATGCCTCTAAAGTCACATGGCGCCATTCCTTGAAAATTCCAGAATATAAATTAAAGTCAAAATGCAAGGGAATAGAAGTCAGACAGCAGTTGAAGGGGAAGTCAAAAGAAGCATGGAGGCCAGCGGAAGCAGTTCCTAATCGAGCAGTGATTGCGCGGGGTCGCCGTAGAGTTCGACGGACTTTTCGTTACCCTTCTGTGCGGAAAAACTGCCTCGCTGCAAACAAGCTAATCAGTTAAGTCCGCGCCGTTGTTATAGGTCTAGGCAAACAAACTCTAGGGGTGTACGCCCCCAGCCCCGGTTGCTCCGGATCTAGAAAGACCCCGGTCACGTGGCCTGCTTGTTCCCCATTCAATGTTTCAGTGCTTCAGTGCTGCAATCTAGGGGTCACGCTTTTTCCCTCAAACATCGCCTTTCCTCTTTCCCCTATACTTTTGCTCATTGTTAATCATGGCGCAAGTATGCGCTTTGATGGGCTTGGTGTGCGCGCCTTGCGTATGGCCCCTCCTGGCCGGCCCTATTTGCTATGGCGAGGCGGCCCCGCGTTTGGAGCATATATTGCCACGGCCCAATAAAGGGCCCCCGATTCGGCGATGAAACGCCAATGAAACTCCCCTGCTCTCCCCAGAAGAAGCTTAAGGCGCATGAGGCGAAAAAAAATATGCCTTGTCTGCAAACAGGACTCCCAGCCCCCCCCTCTCCGGTTGGAGTGGGTGATTTGCCGAGCACTAACTTTTTTTTTTTATTTCTCACTGTGCCTATAAATAAGTAGGAGTATATCTTGGATCGCTAAGGAGCTGAGCGATCGCCTCTTCTTTGCTGCCACTTTTCTTTTACACACTTCTCCCCCATTATCCGGCCCACATCACCGTCCAAGTCGTTGCCTGGCCCCCATATATTTTAGTAGCGCATTCTTCAACCTCCAGGGTTCCCCGGACGACTGTCTGATCTGGCCTCTTTCCCTTGAACCATGAGTTCCGACCCTGTTTTACAAGCTTCGGACAGGCGCAGTCCTTTCTACCTCAATGTGCCGACCCACGAAGCAAAGCCCATCACTCATTTGCTAAGATACTTCAAGTTCTGGAAACACTTCATTTCGTCATTGATTGCTTACCTAAAAGACTTGGTCATGGCCAAGGAGTTCGAACTGAACTTAAATTTGCAGTTGATTGGAAGCGTCCAGTTCCCGGGCCACCGTGACTTATCGTATAGGTGCCTTGCTGAATTGGAGCTGACTCTCGCTTCGCCTCCTACTACGCAAAGCTCCACCCCTAAGGGGGAATCAAATAAAACCTTGGGGATTGCTCCTAACGGCCAAGCCACCGCGGACTCCAAGAGACCGCAATTGCCCAAAACAAAGTCTGCTTCGTCTTTCCTCAAGAACCAGACCTTTGCCCATAAGAAGACCAATAGCTCCAGCAGTTTGAGATCTGACACGTACAACCCAATGTTACACAACGGCAAGCACACCACTCCCCCTAAGACGAACGCTGGCACTAACTCTTCATCTCACATCAACGCAGCTAAGTTGGCCCAGAAGCCCGACGTGGCCGTGGACCCTTCGTACTTCCCTGAAGACTCTCTCTTCAACAACATGGCTTCTTGTCTCATCAACCACCACATGCATACTCGCAACGCCCAGGAGAAATTGGTGCGTGAGGTCTCACACAAGATGATCCCCAAACTTGAAAGCTTGCACCGCAATCTTAATATCAAAATCAAGGAGATCAAGTCTCTGTTGAAGGATGAATCTTTTGCAAATACAACCTTGATTAAAGAGGTGTCCAAAACGGGTAATGCTATCAATGACTTCAGCAAGTCCATCGATACATATTCCGCACCGCATCCTGTCATCAGACAACACGATGGTGTGGCAGACGAGGATGTTGCAGCTTCGAGAAATGACCCCTTTCTTATCAAATTAGGTTTGGACTACCAGCTCAAGAATCAATTGATTCATGAGAATTACATCTTTGCGCTGTTCGTCAACTTGCAAACCATCTCCAAGGACTTGCTTAACTATGTCATCAAAGACTTGAACTCGGTGGCTGAGAAATTGACCAAGGTATTGAATACCGAATCGGTGTACATCTCCTCCATTGAGAATTGTTTGTATAATCTTGGTGTGACCTTGAAAAGCAAGATCAAGACCCTGGACTATGACTGGCAGTACTTCATGACTCATAACAAGAGTTTTTTGAACACATACTATGACGTGCCAGGCAACGAGAAGAAAAAGACGAGGTCATTCAATGACGTGGTGGTCCCTTTCTCCGACTCTGTACACAGCAAATGCTTGCGTTGTGGCTACATGTATAAAAAACAGAAGTTGTTGAAATCATACGTGTCATTCTTCTACGTCTTAACATGCAATTACTTACATGAATTCAAAATTGAATCTAGCTCGGACAAAAACTCCAAGACCCTGCCAGGAACCCCTGCCATCAAAAAGAAAGGCAAAGGCAAGCTCGGAGGAGTGATTGACCATGACGATACCCCAGTGAAGTCGTACAACTTGAACGATTATACTATTCAGGTGAAGAATGATAATGATTTCAAGTTTGTATTGACTAAAACATCCAACCAAGGCCAAAAGTTCACATTTAAGTGCAACACCGAGCAGGACTACATGCTGTGGTCTACGGATTTACATGACTTGCTCAAGTTTGGCTGCAACCATTTGAAGCGGTTCAAATTTATAGAGGATAAGATGGCTGATAGAAACAAGAGCAAGGAGCAAGCTGATAAAGAGGCCAAGCAAAGAGCAGATAACGTCAACTTGATGAAGCTCAGTCTTAACAATCTTCTTCCTGCAAATGGAACACCACAGCCACAGAGTCTCAATGGCATGTTCACCCCAAGAGTGCTGTCACCAAGTGAACAAAACAAAAACCCATTTGATAGTGGGTTTGAGGCCGGGGCAGTGACGCCAAAGAGTCCATTATCGGAATCAGGAGGGTCCATCAATGAGGCACAACTGGATGGTACAGCATCCCAAGCTAGTCCCCAGATCATCGAAGAAGGAGTAGTGTCTCTGGACCACAAGAGCGAGCACGAGAACTACTTGAAGCTCCAAAACGAAATATTGTTACAGCAAAGGCAGCTTTTGGAGATACAAGAGTTGGCCAAGCTCGAGAGACCAGGAATGTCGCGGACATCATCCGCGGAGTCGGTCTTGTCCTTCATGGACCAAACTAACAGCAACATGAAGCAGTTCTTGAACCACAACAAGAACTTGACGCGGGAAATCGGAGAGAGCAATCACAGTCCTTCCAACGAAAGCATGATTCTGGTTCCAACATTCACGGTGTCGAACCACGAAAACAAGTGATATTTCTCTCCATCCAGCACAGGCGCAGACCGCACAGGCCAGCCTGACTGCGCATATTTATAGAAAGTACTCACGACCCAATCTTCGAACTGTAAACAATTCAATAAAATATTCATTGTTCAACTCAATGCCCTTTTCAATCTTTGAAGTTCATGTCAATGCTGAAAATTGTCTAATATAGAAGTTCATCTTCTGAGTACTACTTTCATACAGCCACACTGCAATCACTACTTGAGTTGCAACCATAGTGAGCATAGCATCCTAAGTATATAGTCAGGTCCTGCAGACAAGATACTCTTGGGTTTGTCTTGGCTCCTGCGCGTGAGTCTCATTGGAATGAGAATCTGGCACCCAAATAGCAACGTAATTGAGACTAGGGCAAAACTTACCACGTACTCCCATCCATAAAAAGCAATCCCCCCATACACCCCCCAAACTTAGCACCAGTACCACATAATTGCACGATGTCTGGGTCTTATGCTTCTGGGTACAAGAAAAGTGAAAATGCCATTGCTTCAGATTGTGAGAGTGACTCGGAGGTGCACCAGCCCAAAGTCCGGAGGTCGTCGTCGTTGTTCTCGTTGAACTCCAATCAGGAGCCGTTGCCTCGGCCCGAGCCCAAGGACTACCAGAACTTTTTGCAGGACGACAGACACTTTTCGTTGATCCGCAACCTCCACATGGCGGACTTCATCACGCTTTTGAATGGCTTTTCGGGCTTCTACTCCATAATTTCTTGCATGCGCTATGCCCTCACTGGCCAGACCCACTACATCCAAAGAGCGCTTTTTTTCATTTGTTTGGGGCTTTTCTTTGATTTCTTTGATGGAAGAGTGGCTCGGTTGAGAAACAAGTCGTCGCTCATGGGCCAGGAGCTTGATTCTTTGGCTGATTTGATCTCCTTTAGTGTTTCGCCTGCCATCATTGCGTTTGCCATTGGATTTAGATCTACTGTGGATGTGTTGTTCTTGACGTTCTGGATTTTGTGTGGCTTGACTAGATTGGCTAGATTCAATATCTCCACCAATAACATTCCTAAGGACAGCACCGGGAAGTCCCAGTACTTTGAGGGCTTGCCTGTGCCTTCCAACTTGGTGTGGGTGGTGGTCATGTCTTTTTTGGTGCACAAGAAGACCATCTTAGACCAATTGCCTGGAGGACTCTTCTTCTCCGATACATTTTTTGAATTCCACAAGATTTGTATTCTCTTTGCTATACATGGGTCATGTCAGATCTCGAAGAGCTTGAGAATCCCCAAGCCATAGGCTTGGCTCTACATACATTTGATCAGTGAGTAATCTCAGTTAAAAGGCCGCTTCCCCAAGATCTTTATGTTCTTGAAGTCGACCCCATTAAACTCCCCACTCTGTAGCTGAAGGTACTCATCCACGTCGAAGTTCGAAGGGCTCAAGACTCCAATAGTGGAGGGCAGAAAACCTAGCCTATGTGTTCTCTGGGAAATCTCCTGCTGCTGACACTGAGCCCAGAACACATCGTGGATCTGAGCCAACTTGAGCACATATGCCACTCTATATCTCCAGATCTGGCTCTGCGAGTAGGACTCTGTAGTCGGAGTGATCCCGAGCTGTGCAAGTTCATGGTGGAAAAGCAGTAGGAGGTACAAGAGCTCCGGACTTTGGGTGATCTTGGACATGAGCTGCACAGCCAAAGCCTTATCAGAAGCAGCTTTGGAAAGGTCTTCCTGGAATGCATCTACGTCCCTCACGTAGTTGATGGAATTGATCAACACATTGCCCTTTCTTTTGAACAGAGGAGGTGCAGAGTAGCTTCTGAGTAGAGAGGGTCCTTGCCGAGATACAATCAGTGGAAGGAGGCAAAGACCAGGGCTCCTAATTCTGCTAGCCCTTACCACATTCTGTCTTATAGAACAAACCCCCGAAAGCATTAGAAATTAGTGGTATAGTTCCAGTATCTAGCAGTAGCAGAAGCAGTAGCAGAAGCAGTAGCAGAAGCAGTAGCAGAAGCAGTAGCAGAAGCAGTAACAATGTTGAGTATCTAGTAGTGCCACTGGCAGTAGTAGCAGCAGTTTCTAGTAGTGGGACTCTAGCAGTATTCTAGTAATAGCAGTATGAATATTAGCTGCAGAACTATGCAGTGGTGTAGTAGTAGAGAGTCGTAGAGAGTAGTAGAGAGTAGTAGAGAGTAGTAGAGAGCAGTAGAGAGCAGTAGCGAGAAACTGCAGGCGCGGAGTGCAGAGAAGTACAAAAAATCTCGGGTTGAAAAAACGTCTAGTGCTCCCTTCCTCCACCACACAATGCTTACATCCCTTTTACGGGCACAGCTCAGAACAGGGGCTCTTGCCAGGACAGCACTTGCTGCCTCTCCTGCAAGAACAGGAGTCGCCTCGAACTGGCGGAGATTTTATGCCGACAAAAAAGACACCAAGCCTCAGTCCATCTTGACAGATGACATGCTCTCGAAGGCGGGATTCGACGATGCAGAAAATGACAAGAAGGCCGACAACGAAGAAACTGGAGAAGCCGGAGAAACCAGCAAAGAAAACCCCAAGGAACCCAGGGAGCGGTCTGCCCGGAGAAGACGCAGGGCCCAGACCTCCAAAGACAGACAAAGAGAGAAGTACGCCAACTGGTTCTACATGGCCACCTTGTTTGGAGGGTTTGCTGCAGTGGGTTACTTGAGCAGAGATTGGGACTCTGAGGAGGAGAGAAAGTACATGGAAGGTGAGGGCATTGACAATGGATATGCTCTTGGTGCGATGTATGGCCGTCTCAATAAGAGAGTGTCGTCGTTGTTCACGTTTTTCAGTGAGCCAGCTTTTGAGAACTTGTTGCCTCCTCCTCCCCCTGAAGCATACCGTCGTCCAATGACGTTGGTTTTGACTTTGGACGATTTCTTGGTGCACTCTTCATGGGACGCCAAGAACGGCTGGAGAACCGCCAAGAGACCCGGCTTGGACTACTTTTTGGGCTACTTGTCGCAATACTACGAGATCGTGATTTTTGGCTCGGAATACCAAATGTACTCCGAGAGAACCGTGGCCAAGTTGGACCCTTTGAGAGCTTTCATCCAGTACGCCTTATTCAGAGAAGCTTGTCGTTATAAGGACGGCAAATTGATCAAGGATTTGAACCTTTTGAATCGTGATTTGGGCAAGATTATTGCCGTGGACACTGTCGAGGACACTCTGGTGTTGAACCCCGACAATGCCATCATCTTGAAACCCTGGGATGGAACTCCTGACGACACCTTGATCAAATTGATCCCCGTTTTGGAATACTTGGCCACGCAGCCCATCAAGGACGTCAGACCCATTGTCAAGTCTTTGAAGGTGGACAACGATGTGGTGGGCGAATTCGCCAAGCGTGAGGCCATCTTGCGTCAAAAGTGGATGGCAGACAATAAGCACTTGTTGGAGAGAGCCAACAAGCCAAACGCAGCCAGCTTCCTTGCATCGTTTATGGGAGTGCCTCAGAGTTCCGTGAACAAACAACCCAAGATGCCTTTGGATCAGGTCAGAGAGCTTGGCCAGATGCAGTACGAGAACTTGCAGAGGTACTTGAAGGAGAACGAGGCCAAGTTCTTGGAAGAAGAGCGCAAGATGAAGGAGGAGTATGGAACCGTGACTTTGAACAAGTTGTTGACCAATGGTGTGCCTACAGCCGAGGACATTGCCAAGGCGCAGGAAGAGAAGGCTGCGCAACAAGCTGCCAAGTAGTCTCTCGCCTCTTGAACATAGAACCCTCTTGAACATAGATATCCCTTGAACATAGAATCGAACATGAAGTTTAAGAACCGATCTTGGCCATCTTTAAAAGTAGGAAGGAATTTGAAGAAGCTTGAAAGGAGGATAAGGTCGTTCTGGAATGGCCGGACAGCCTCTACTCTTGTGGTACGTTCCAAAGGCCCCGAACAGTGACACTCTGGAAACTACCACATTCCCAAATCGTGGACCCAATATTTAAGGGGTGTGTATGCTTCTAGAACACCGTCAGGGTGGGCCCAAAATGTGCACCAGTGCGGTCACCAGCACCGTCTTAGCCGTACATTGAGAATGTCTACGTAGAAACAGAAGCAGAAGTGCAGCCATAAAGAGCCAGAGCCAGAAAGAGAACCAGAAAAAGAATCAGAAAAGAATCAGAAAAGAATCAGAAAAGAATCAGAAAAGAATCAGAAAAGAATCAGAAAAGAATCAGAAAAGAATCAGAAAAGAATCAGAAAAGAATCAGAAAAGAATCAGAAAAGAATCAGAAAAGAATCAGAAAAGAATCAGAAAAGAAACAAAAGTAGAATCAGAAAAGAACCAAAAACAGAGACAAAAAAAGTAGGTTACCTGTATATATGTATACCAATAGAGTCTCCAAACATAAACCCATCCATTCCAAAAATACATCGTGGGCCATGATTTCAGTCGGGAATTTCTCTGAGTTTCTCCTTCCACTGGCCTGTCCGCGCCTCGTCTGTCTCTTTACACATTTTGTTGCTCCAGAAATCCCAGTGCAAAAAGCTGGCATGAGAAGGAAAAATCAGGAAGGCAAAAAAAGTAGCCTGAAAAAAGCAGTCTACGAAAATTAAGCTAAGAAAAATAGTGTAAGAAAACTCACCAACACTAGATGTTTTTTTTCCAAAAAAAATGGGCACATTCCCAGCCGCAGATCAGTAGCTCTTCCAGGCCAGATGCACGAAGTGCACACAGGCATCTTTTCTTGTCCTATTCGGCGTCCCAAGCGCACGGACCAGTAAGATACTTTTATCTAAAAAATCAGTGACATAACTTGCGCACTTTTTTTTTTATTCCTCTGGCCATAGATAAACAGTACCATCACTTGGCCTTGTCTTTTGTGTATCAAGGGGATCTCCATAGACATCTCCAGAGTCTGCTGAAAGTGACGAAACGCCAGAGGCCACTTTAAAAAACAAAAACAAAAAAAAAACGGCACTGCCCGAGTCGTGTCGGTGATCATTTCCACTTATCTGCTCTATCACTACCGAGCTACACACACTTATACGACAAACAGCCCAGAGACAAAATGTCCACCAGAGGTCCCAGCATAGCCCCTAGGACAAACTTGGCGCCTTCGCCCGCAGGAACAGGTACAGCCTCGTCGCCGGAATCAATGTCTCCCCCAGGAGGTATATCCATTATGACGTCGCGGGAATGGGTGCTTCCGCCTCGGCCCAAGCCTGGAAGAAAACCTAGTGTGGATACGCCGGCGTCCAAGCGCAAGGCACAGAACAGAGCGGCCCAGAGAGCGTTCCGTGAGCGCAGGGCCACGCGAGTGCAGGAGTTGGAGGAGAAGTTGCTTGAGGTGGAGAAGGAGAAGGACGCCAAGGAAATGGGCTTGGTCAATACTATCAACAAGTTGAAGTTTGAGAACCAGTTTCTTATCAAGTCCATTGAGCAGCTTCGCCAGGACTTCAACTCCTTCAAATCGGCTCATTCCGGTGCTTCTCCACATCCTGGTGCTACCAAGACAAAACTAGAAAGTGGAAATGCACCCAATCAAAGGATGAACTCTCAGATTACGCCTGGAATAAGTGCTGCTATTTCGCTTTCCAACCCCGAGAAGTCGGAACTCAGCCAAAGTGCTCATCATTTGCTCAATTTTGCCAAGTCGCTGCCGGTTACTCATTCCACCGGGTCGCCTGCTCTGCTGCAACACTCCGTGCAACAGATTCTGCCTGCTCCTTCTGCAGACCTGCCTCCCGCATTTTCTTCTCGCAACTCCTCGGCTCAACATAGACTGTCGCTCAGCTCTACTTCGGTGCAGACTGCAGACGAGAATAATGCCGACTTTGACTGCGGCGTGTGTCTCAAGGAACTGTGCTTGTGTGAAGATGTGGGCTTGAAAACCTCCAAATCGCTTGAGGAGAAGTACAAGTCATTTACACCGGTGGCTGCGGTATCTCTACGCAGAAAGAGAAAGCAAGTAGAGACGGAGGTGGACTTCACCACGGACTTCACAACAAAGAAAATGCCTTCTTTGGACCGCTTGAGGAGAAAGTCGCTGGCTACTGCTCCCGATAGCGGGCTCTCTTTCAACGAGAACTCGCCCGTGGAAAACTGTGGATTTTGCTCAGATGACACGCCGTGCGTGTGTCGAGAGGCAGCGAAAGAAGCAGCACGGCTTGAATCTTTATCTCGCAAGCAGCAGGATGAAGAACTGGCAGAGGAACAAGAACACGAGGCTGGCCCTACTCTGCTTCCTCCAATTCAAATGAACTCGTCAGGTCTCATACGAAAGACCTCTCTCCCAGTGCTCCATCCGGGCCCCACCTTAGAGATTCGTGAGTTCACGAACATGGGTCAGAGCACTGTTTCCTCAGTAAGAACAGAGGGCTCTGAAGAAGCCACTCCTTCTACTCAAAAAACTACACAGGAAGATAAGGATAAAGCCGGGTGTACAGGTAACCCAGGAACATGTTTCCAGTGTCAAACGGACCCAATGTCTACACTCTTCTGCTCCACGGTGGCCAGCAAGGCTGCGCTGCAGGATAACAAAGAGTCTGAGAGAAGTGCCAATGCAAAAGAGAGCCGTCCCTCGTTCTCGTTGAGCAGACTTCCCAGTGCTACTGACTTAACTACAATGTCTTCTCTGAAACCAGGAACCCCCCTTCCTACGACCCCCGGAGGAAGTGCACCCAGTGGGATCTTTATTCCGTGTGCAGATGCATACCGTACTCTTTCCAGACACAAGAAGTTCAACACGGTAGACTTTTCGTCCCTTGTGGGCCGATTGACTACAAGAGGCATGCTCGTGGAGGCCCAATCGGTGGCCTCGCTTATCCGTGAGCTAGACAAAAAGGTCTTTGACTAGCCTGATAATATGATCACTATAGGAAATATATATTAGAAGTGGCCAGAAGTAAGAGCGTCAGAAGTAGTGAATTCTCTAGCTTAGATAGGGTCTTTGATAAGTTGAACCAGAGTTTATGGTGACTAGAAGATGGTAGTGTTTGGGTAGTGTTACTTAGTAGTAGAGTAGACAGTAGAGTAGACAGTAGAGTAGACAGTAGAGTAGACAGTAGAGTAGACAGTAGAGTAGACAGTAGAGTAGACAGTAGAGTAGACAGTAGAGTAGACAGTAGAGTAGACAGTAGAGTAGACAGTAGAGTAGACAGTAGAGTAGACAGTAGAGTAGACAGTAGAGTAGACAGTAGAGTAGACAGTAGAGTAGACAGTAGAGTAGACAGTAGAGTAGACAGTAGAGTAGACAGTAGAGTAGACAGTAGAGTAGACAGTAGAGTAGACAGTAGAGTAGACAGTAGAGTAGACAGTAGAGTAGACAGTAGAGTAGACAGTAGAGTAGACAGTAGAGTAGACAGTAGAGTAGACAGTAGAGTAGACAGTAGAGTAGACAGTAGAGTAGACAGTAGAGTAGACAGTAGAGTAGACAGTAGAGTAGACAGTAGAGTAGACAGTAGAGTAGACAGTAGAGTAGACAGTAGAGTAGACAGTAGAGTAGACAGTAGAGTAGACAGTAGAGTAGACAGTAGAGTAGACAGTAGAGTAGACAGTAGAGTAGACAGTAGAGTAGACAGTAGAGTAGACAGTAGAGTAGACAGTAGAGTAGACAGTAGAGTAGACAGTAGAGTAGACAGTAGAGTAGACAGTAGAGTAGACAGTAGAGTAGACAGTAGAGTAGACAGTAGAGTAGACAGTAGAGTAGACAGTAGAGTAGACAGTAGCGTAGACAGTAGAATGTACAGTACAGTAGTCAGTATAATAGTAGGTGTAATAGTAGAGTAGTAGAGTAGGTGGTCTGTACAGGACATGAGCGGGGCGCACCTCATCATCAGTGAAATTCTAGTGAGAATTGTACAGCATACCATGACAGTCAAAAGCATGGTGACGATCCCGGTGCTAAGCGGATGTCAATCTCTTTGTAGGTTGACGTCGCAACGGCGATTTTTTTATTCCAAGAAAAGCGTCACGGAAGTCTTGAGCTCTTCAACAAAGCTTAATTTGAACAAAGCTGAGCTCAGAGACTACGAAAATGACCATCATTATGAGAACACCAATACATCACAGACCCCACAAGAACATTTGTCATTTAAGCACAGACACAAGGCCCATGCTAAGCCACTTAGGCCAAGGAGATCAAGACACCCAGAGAGAACTCCCAAGTCTCATAGAGATCTGAGAGACCTGAAGAACTATAAAAACCAGAGGGACCAAGAGCAGAAAGACCAATACTATGAGCCGAGTAAAGAAGATAAGGCCAGACCAGAGCGTGGCGCAGAAGAACCCAGACCCCCCCAAACCCTCAAGTACGTCTGCAAACTCAAGCAAGTGGACTTTGTTCCCACTGAGGAGTTTGTCCAGGCACAGAAACCTCGCAACGAAGACGTGCCCAAGCTAGCGCATAAGTTGGACCGCGTGCTCTTCTCGCCCGGGGTGCATTTTCTCCAGGACCCCCGGACCAGGATCTTCAACTTCCCTCCCAACTTGAAGAATATCGTGCCCTACAATAACTTTGATTTCGACAAGATCCTGACCTTTGTCAGTGCGTCCAAGGATAAATCGCTTCTTGATGCGGCCATCAAAAACGGCCGCACATTCTACTCCAGTACGTCTTCCATGACCCTGACGCTCCATCAGTTCTATTTATTATTGAATAATTATTCGACTAATGAACGCTCGCAGGATCGTTTTGACTTTCCCAGGTTTTCCCGAAATGCCACGGAGTTGCCACTGTCGGTGATTGTTGAGCCCAAAGGCATCAATGAGTCTACAGGAGAGACCATTTACTCGGTGACGTCGGATAAATCGACCGATGTTGAGATCTTGTTGTCTGTTATGGGCCATTGCTTGGAGACCCTTCTTACTACTGAAGAGGAAGAGTTCAAGAAGTACTTGTTGGACCAGAGAAACCCCGAGGCAAGTGCGCCGGCTGAAAATGAAAATGTTGAAAATGCAAACATCTACAACTACCTGGCTTACGGCGACTTTCTCATGAGATCCCAGCTCGATTGTTATGACTCCAGGTTGCCTGGAAACGGTACTTTTGATCTCAAAACAAGAGCTGTATGTGCCATCAGGTACGACAAGGCACTGGAGACGCAGTCAACTTCCTACCAAATCTGGAAACTCAACGGAAAAATAGAGTCCTTCGAGAGAGAGTACCAGGATTTGATTAGAACCGGAGGGCTTCTCAAGTATGCATTCCAAGCTAGAATCGGGCAGATGGACGGTATTTTTGTTGCATACCACAACATCAGCTCGTTCTTCGGGTTCCAGTACCTTCCTCTCAGCGAAATCGACAAGGTGTTCTACTCACATACATCGATTGATGAGTTGAAGAGAAGTTCTTCAGATGCTAATGTGATTGAAGCTTACGATACGCATGCCACGGCTGTTGCCGAATCTCAATTCAAGGTTTCCTTAAATATCTGGCAAGATATCATGAAAACAGCCATCAATGACCTCGCGAAAACAAAGTACAAGGATATGCCTTTCCGGCTCGTGATGAAGAGAGCAGTCAAGCCTGTGAAATCTGCAAGCGAAGGTAAAAGCAGGAAGGAGAGAATGGACGGGCCTCACGACTCTTTCTTAAGAGTATACGTTGTGCCTCTTAGCAAGGAATCAGTTGGCGAGCTCCAAGGTTTCTCCACACAGTTGCAAACATCGTTCAGGGACGACATAACGACGGATCAAAAGATCAAGAACTTGGAGGCCACGCAGAAAAACTTAAATGCCCACAACAGCAAGCTTTTGGAAGACTCTATCTTGTTAAGCTACAACGTTTGGACTGCCTTTTACCACGATGGAGAGCGTTTGACCGGCAATGGAAGGCATTCGTACCCTATGACTAGTACTGGCGATAGCAAATGGAAGTACCACATCGACCAACTTGTTGGAGACGAAGAGTCCGACAAAATTCTGAAGGCCAAGTTCCTCGACTTGCTCAAGAAGGCAACATCATTGCTCACCATGTCGTTCAAGACAAGGTCCGCGTCGGGGGAAGACAGGCCAAGTCTCATTGAAAATCTACGCCTCTACTCGGAGATAGGTAAGAAGAGGTTGGAGAGATGGAAGGAAGACGAGAACCCTCCCAAGGTGCTCTAAGCACTATTCTTGCCTGAACATGTCATGAGAGGTTATCTTGTGATATTTGATCACTAATTCTGTATATACTATTAAACAACGGCAACCAACCGCACATTCCTGGTATCGAATTAGTCACAAGCACATTATCCCATCAGCCGTTGATCCGGCCGAGAGGGAGGTTATGTGCAGTCTGCCACATAATTTCTTTTTACAGTAAAAAAAAAGTCCCGTCGGGCCGGCGGACCCCCTCTCCAAACCTCCCTATCAATTTCATCCGAGTATATGGACCTTCCCCAATACATGCCCCTCCACCATGGTGCATCCCCGCCTCATCTCCAAGTCCCAAGCCAGTATTCCCCTCTTATCGCCTACCATCTCGGTGCGATGAATTGGACAAGTCCGCACGGCCCAAGTGCAGGGCACACGTAATTTTGTAAGTGCATACATCAAACATAAAAATCGAGAAGCGCATTCGCACCCAAATAATTCCTCAAGTCCGAAAGCCACTGCGCATACTACAAAAGAATTTCTTTTAAACCCAGCCTCGTTCCTTTTTTTCCTCGCTACTCACTGTTCCATCTATAACCAGTTTGTTTCTTCAACAACATTCTTTTGCTTCATACCCACTAGCACCTCCGGGGTCCTATTTATCGCTTTCTTATTTATCGCTGCCACACCTATCGCTATCATCCACATACTGCTGCATCTTCAGAATGGCCCAAAGACTACCTATTAGCACAAACACATCCACCACATCGCTAGATTCGCTCTTTTCCCGCCAGGAGCTGAAGGGCACGCTTTCAAACACGCCCGTGGAAACGCCCGGCAACCACTTTGTGCCTAACTTGGCGGCGGTGTCCGAGCTCATCCAGAGAAAAATCCAGTCCAAAACCGTCATTGTCATGGTGGGTCTCCCGGCCAGTGGGAAGAGTACTATATGCAAGCAGCTCTGTTCTTTCATGAACAAGAACAGCTACTCCTCGTTGATCTACAACGCCGGCAATGTTCGTAGGGAGATGTTGGTGGAGTTCTCCGACTCGGAGTTTTTCAACCCAACTAATGCTGAGGCTTCTCAGAAGAGAGACCTCTACGCCAAAATGTGCATGGACAACATGCTAGAAGATTTCAAGGAAAACAGAATCAACGTGGGCATTTTGGACGCCACAAACTCCACCATAAAAAGGAGGCAGAGTATATTCCAGCAGATCAGCGAGTCGCGGGTGCACTTCTCCAACGTCATGGTGCTCGACATCTCGTGCTCTGATCCAAAATTTCTCGGCTACAACATCACTAGCAAAGCTTTCAACAATGACTATAAAGAAAAGGATATTGCTACATCTATTTCCGACTTCAAAAAGCGGGCTCTGCACTACCTGACTGTGTATGAGCCGGTGTCCGAGGCTGAGTTGGCCCAATATGGAAATGTCATCCATCTCAGCATAACAAATGGAGGCAAACTGTTCTCGATTGGAAGCAATGCCGTCAACGATGCTGCTGGAAAGCTCGTGGCCAGTTTTGTTCTGAACTATTATAAGTTATTCGGCGAAAGATACCAAGAGGCTGTGCGTAGTTTCTACGAGGCCGCCCAAGCTGTTTAGGAGACGCATTATATAGTCTTTCCAAACCACAGTACATAAGTCATTTCCGAACTGCATTACTAGTATGATTAAGTAACCTCCACTCAACTCTAAGCTCCCAATGTATCAGTAACCACCTGCACTGTGTCCAAGACCAGGAATAATGTTGCCCCGTCTTTCGTCATTCATAAAGTTATTGAGTCCAGGAACCTGGCCATTGCCTCCTGCAGAAGCAAAAGACGTGGGAACCAGTGCGACGGCAGAGTCCTCCAACACGGCGTTCGTGTTATTGTTCACAGCATAAAACCATGCACCGTTCTTGTCGTTGGTGTACAGCGGATCTTTGAAACCCATTGGATCGTTTGGTCTGGCTCGACACCAGAACCGGGCAGACCGGTCGTTACCTGCAGAACACAACAAATGGCCCAAAGGATGGTACTCCAAGGCATTGATGGCCTTCTCGTGGGCATATGGGATTTTGTGTAGCACCTCGACATTGGTACTTTGCAGAGACTCTGACGTAGTATTTGGAATATGACGATCCAACACATAGTGGTACATGGAACCATCGTATGCAGCCGTAGTAAGTAACGAGCCATGTACTGGGTGCCATTCAACACACGATAAGTCTGTTTCGTGATCTCTGATCACCTTGAAGTCAGTCATGGTTCTCAAGTCAAACACACGACACGACCGGTCTCTGGACACCGAGGCCAAAAGCCTGTTTGTTCCGACTTTCTGGAACTTGGCCTTGGTCACGGTGTGTTTGAACCCATGAAGTGTGGATACAGCGGAGGACGATCTGGGGTCCCAGAGCTTGACCAAGTTATCCTTAGACCCAGTAACAATAAGTCCTAGACTAGGGTGCCAATCTGCACACTTGACATCCCAGTGGTGCCCCGTCAATGTCCGTTCTTCCTTTCCGTTATTGAAGTTCCAGATCTTCACGGACGAGTCATCAGAGCACGTGAGAAACTTGGAGTCATTGGGCGAGAATGCTATATCTCGAATAGCATCAGTGTGAGCAGTCAAGATGTTGACGTTGTTGAAGTTGGGCTGCCAGTACTTGACCACACCATCCTGGTCGCCCGAAAGAAGCCAGTCGTCGTTATGGGAGTACTTCAACGAGATGATGGCCAGGTCATGGGCCTGCATGATGGTTTCGAAGTTGAAGGTCATGCCGTTCCAAATAGTGAACTCTCCACTGTGAGAGGCTACCACCAAGCGCCGGCCCTCGGGCGTCCATTTAACGGTGTTGATGGAGTGCCTTGCTTTGTTCAGCGAAAGGTGCACGAACTTGGACTGGATATCTAGAACGGCCGGGTTGGACGAGCTGCGGTCCTTGGAGTATGCGAGCGACGGGAGCAAGTCTAAGAGATACGACAGCTCGGGCCGGATGTTGGCCACCTGTTGTTGCGTTTTGCCAATGGACCGTTGGATGTACCATCTTCCCATTGGGTTCCCATGGTCGACCGTCCGCCTCTGCTGGACCTTGCGTTCCTGCAGCTGCAACTGCTGCTCCATATTATGTTGATACCTTGAGCTCATGGTGGAATGGAAGAGGAGGCCAGAGGTCTATGTAGGTCTATGGGACAACGTGAAGTGTCTGTGTGGAGGTGTATAGGATGACAGTCTAGGATGCGCATGTACTGGTGGAAATGGTGCGCGGCCATCTCCAGGTCCACCAGATCTGCTATTTACCCATAGTAGACATTTGGTTCAGGTATTTGCTCCAATGCAGTCAAAGTGGTAGTCACAAACATCCAATTGATTTGGACTCACTATTGGATCATTAAATGAAATACTCTAGATAGTCCAGCTGTAGTGGGAGCAGTCTTGGGTTGGCTGAGTGCTCACCAGTGCAGATTCAGTTCAGTATAGTGCTCCAGTGAGTGGTAGAACTAGTACTAGTACTTGAACCATTAGTATTGCACTCTGTAGTTTATTACCCTACTTTCTCTACACTCCCTGCTGCTCTCTAAAGCTCTTAACCAACAGGATACTATAGGGTTTGCTATACATGGCAGTACCTAATATAGCCACTCTCTTTAGCACGTACCTTTCAATCTGGGCAATAGCCAGTCAGTCGGTCACTCACTCTCACTACTCCACAGCATGGCCTTACGAAAACGTCCTTGTCCATACTGCTTGAAAAATTTACTATTAACAATCTAGTGGTTCAATTGTCACATAAAGTGATTATTCATAACATTGCACCACTAAAGCTACTGGAAGTGCTGGGTTCTGGAACTACAGTACTACAGTAACGGACACTGCCCTAATCCATATACTAAAATTGGAAGAAACTCGAAAGGGGAGTCATGAATCGACTAGTATTAAATCCCAAAATAAGAAAAGAGAACGCAGAGAATGTTTATGCACTTGGGGCCACGAGTGTGGGAATCGTCTGTAAGAGGCTAGTGTAGCTGGTACACCAATGGGTGCGACATGTCCATCTGACCATCACTACACCGTACTCTTAATCTACTATTAATACACTTTTTAGAAGAAACTATAAAGAGCTAAACTTCAGTGAATATCTCGAAAGGTACATTTAAGTGGGTATGATACATTCATCTAAGTCACCTAAGCCAAGTGGTGCGAAGACTCACCCATTATAAAGGACAAATTCCTGCTATTTTCTAAGACCGAATTTTTATATCTATATGTATTGACTGAGATAGGATATACCAAGATTTTTCCAGCACCATCAATGAAATTCGGGAAGAAGTATGGACTGACTAACTGGTTGTTTAGAGGTGTAGAGGTGGGTAGTGAGTAGTGAGTAGTGAGTAGTGAGTAGTGAGTAGTGAGTAGTGAGTAGTGAGTAGTGAGTAGTGTGCGCTATGTAATTAAGCATCTAGAAATCAGGTAAATCAGAAAGGAATAGACAGTCTAGAGGAAATCAGTTCGAATTAGAACTGTAGATTCTCATACCTGGTCACATTCAAATACTTCTATCCAATAATTCGGAAAATTTCGGGTACTTTTATTACTCATGACGCTGGGTGGTCGAGCCGCATTGTTGCAACTGATAGCCACCGCAACCAATGTCCATATTGCAGTGCGACCAGTGACAAGATATAGTACCTCAAGAACCACTCGACCTCAAATAGTTGGACCTCAACTAAATGGACCTCAACTAAATGGACCTCAAATAAATGGACCTCAAATAAATGGACTTCAAATAAATGGACCTTGAATGTAGTTAAAGGATAGGAATTTGGATTGGTGCTACAGAAAAGGGTTCATGGGAAAATAGAGGGTGTGATTAATGGAGCTCTACTGCCCCCTACATCAACCATATCTAATAATTGTGTGTTATTCCATCACTAATATTTCTATGATGTTTAAGTCAAGCAACCGAGATTCGGATGGCAGATTCCTTGACCGACCTATGGTTCTAGGATCTTGTTAGTGAGTGAGTAGTGAGTGAGTAGTGAGTGAGTGTGGGTGCTAATTTAATGCGGCGGCCTTGAGCCGGTGACATGCGGAGAATTACAAATGTGCATCACGTGCGCGGAGGTAATCTCCAACCGTGGCTAGCAACTCCCCTCTACACCTAACCATTACACCACGCTAAACCTATTGACTATGGTTGCATTTTTCTACCACGACGGCTTGGATACTGAGTACGATTTCACCGAAGAGCACAACTCCGGCGTCCCCGTTTCCGAAGAAACACTCTCCAAGCTAGGCGTCATCTACCGGTACATCGAAGACTCCGAGGAGTTGGAGGCCTTGGCCAAGGAGAGAGACTACAAGAATAGGGACGTGGTAAACTTGAACCTCCACTCGTTTGGAGGCGACATTGAAGCTTACAACGCCAAGATGCGCCAGTTCTACAAGGAACACTACCACGAGGACGAGGAGATCCGGTACATTCGAGAGGGCGAAGGCTACTTTGATGTTCGGGACGACCAGGAGAAATGGATCCGCGCCAAGCTAGAAAAGAACGACCTCCTTATTCTTCCTGCGGGGATATACCACCGGTTCACGCTTCTGAGTGGTCTCAAAAGTGTCACTGCCGTGAGACTCTTTAAAGATGAGCCCAAATGGGAGGCCATCAATAGAGATGAGAACAGAGAGACTGCTGCCAGATTGGAATACGCCAAGTCGGTGTCTGTTGCTTGAGTATATCTCAATTGTGCAACTAGCAAGTGTTCCATGTTGATCTTTGATCATTGCGAATTAATTGGTTCAATATGTGGAGTCATGATATTTTATTTGCGAAAGATTGATTAGAGTTTGGCCTACAATATGGTGTTTAATTTTATAGTGGAAATATATTCAAAAGGAAGTGTTTAAATATACCTGCCTATGTACGATGCATTTAGTAGATTTAAGCTGTGTATATAGTACTAGAGAGACATCTATTTTGCCAATAATCATCTGACTCTTTGATCCATTGTAATATCAAGTCTATTTCTTGTCTCCTTTTTGACTTCTGCATTAGGTAACCGTAGGAATCACTGAAGTATTCTGTAGACTGAGACAAGTCGTAATTAGTTTCAGAGCTTTAGTAGTAGTTAGTAGCACTTAGTAGCACTTCAGTGGTCGTTAGTAGCAGGTCATTAGTATCTGCACCTGGCCACTTCTCCTACTGACGCACAATCTTGACCTTGTTCTTGGTCATCCATGCATTCAAGTCATCCTTGACCTTCTTCAACTGCGTGTCCAAAGCCTCTTTGGTCTTCGCAAGTTCCTTCAGCTCTTCGTCCAAGATCTTGATCACCTCATCCACACTTTTGTTAACAAGCACGCCTCCAATCATCTTGTAGCACTTGCGGCCAGATCTTTTGTCGGGGGGAATCTCGCTTAATGTCTTGTCGACAATGATGTGTTCTTGGAGCTGGGATGCAACTGATGCATGTTGGCTCAGCAACTCCGTTAGCTGCTCCTGGTACTTGTTGTACTGGATCTGGTGCTCCTTGACCTTCTTCTCTTGCTCCAACTGTTTACTGGACATGGTCAGGATGTGGTGTAGTTTTAGTGGAGTGTAGTTCTATGGTGTAGTTCTATGGTGTATTTCTATAGCGTACTTCTATAGTTTTTCGGCCACTGTATACAGAGCGCGCTGTTCAAGTACATTGACCATCATTGAACCTATTCATTCATACTTATTGAATACTGTTTAATTATTTTTCTTCTCTGCAGTCACCACTTTCCTGGGCTCCCGGAGGAACAAGAACAAAGTCACAAACACCAACCACGCTCCTACCACCATGCTTGCACTGGTGATGTACATCCAAGCATTAGTGATGAGCCACGATCTCTTGAACTCGTCGTTGGCCAAGTGTCTCACCGTAACAATTTGCTTGTCCTCAAGGAAACTCAATCCCTCTCTCTTGTAGTCTAACTCGTAAGTGAACATGCCGTGGTGGTCTGGAAGCTTGAACTCCACGTAAAACACGTTCAAGTCATTTTCGCCATTTTCGACGCTGGAGCTAGGGCCCAAGAGCGTCATGTTCAACCGTTGGTAAGGATCCAACATCTTGAACGAAAACTGCACGGTCTGGTCATCGGTCTGTGGGGTGAATGGAACCCACTTGCCATTTTTCAACTCGGATATACCCACGGTGTAGTACACATCGTCCTTGATTCTGTACAAGGTTCTGCCAATGAGGCCAGGTTCGTCTTGTTTGTAGTGATGGGCGAATTGCAACTTCAAAACACCTTTTTCTTGGAACACCCACGCCAACAAGTCTCTGGACAACAAATCAATGGAGCCAACCCAGGCACCACGAGCATTGTTGAGACCCTGGAAAGCAACAGACAAAAAGCCTTGCTCGCCAAAAGTCCACGTTCTGTCATTGGTCAACACCTCGTCCTTAGGGTTACTTGTGAAGGAAAGCTTAGGAGCACGCACAATTGGAACAAGCAACTCGTTGTTGGAGAGTGCAGCTGCCGAGCCCTTGTACTTAATCAGCTCGATGCTCGACACGATGGATTTGGAAACAAGGTTGTCATCATTGATCACGTTGTCAGGGCTGAAGTGATTGCCCAACATGTAACCCTTTGGTGCAGGGTAGATACCGGCCTGGTTCAAGAACAAACGCACATCTTCAGGGACAGAGTGTTCTGACGAACCAATGGCAAGGATGTTTCCACCAGCATTGAAGTAATCAAGCAAAGTGTGCTTATTGGTCAAGTCCTTAGAAGCACCAGTCTGTTTGACAAGAGGCAAGTACACAACATGGTTGTACACAGGTTCACCGCTCATGAAGAGCTTTTCCTTCTCGTTGGAGTAGCCCGAGTAAGTGATTTGGTACTGGTCAGGGTTCAACTGGAAGTATTCATCCAAGGAAGAGGTTTCCAGCACTAGTTCCGGGTCGTAGAGAACAAGAATCTGGCTCTTTTTCCAGTCCTTGAGCTCCGAGGCAGCCACGGACAAGAGCATGGCCATCAACGCCACTAGTCTTGCAATTGTGGGGAATATCATTTGTGTCGGAGTGAGAAGAATTAACACCAGCTCTGGAGTTGTTGAGTACGTGTGCGGAACTGCATAGGTGCGCTTTGGAAGAGGTGCACTTTTGGAGAGTGGTGCGCTTTGGAGAGTGAGTCGCGGCGATCAGAGACGGTGCCGGTGCAGAGGTGAGGCTGGTGGAGCAGGTGTTGGCCACATTTATTGGTCGGGGGATTCGTGGGTTTATATAGACTCTTGGTTTACAAAAAGAAACCCCCTGGCCGCTTTTGTGTTTGTGTAGCCATGTTTCATGTTGTAGTCTTTGTTTCGTTATAGTATTCGGTTCATCTGGCTGTGGTGTTTCCTACGGCAAGGCCTGCATCTACATGCTCACTGAGATGAAATATCTGGAATGTCTTCACACCTCTCAGCAGTAATGGTCAAGGTGAAAGTGGAGTTTCTCGGGGGTCTCGATGTGATCTCCGATGGTATCAGAGAACATAAGGTTTCTCTAGATGGCGAAGAGGGCGAAATCACCATGAAAGACGTTATCTCGCAGGTGTGCCAGAAAGTTATCTCCGACCCTAAAGATATACCGGTGTTCATCGAGGAAAATACGGTTCGCGCAGGAATCCTAGTTCTTATCAACGACACCGACTGGGAACTAGAGGGAATGGAGGATTATGTGGTGGAGCTGGGCGACACCTTCACCTTCACTTCAACCTTGCATGGAGGTTAACTCCAAGAATACATAAAAAGTATATAAGTAATATAGGTGTATAGCTCTAGACAGGCACGATATGGCACCCGAGAAGCCCCCGCCCCTCCCAGTTGGATGTGGGAACCAAGTCAAGAGTAAGTACAGACGTATCCCGAAGCACCAACACCTCGATGTGCTTTTCTTCCTTGGTTTTCACACGGCTGGCGATTTCTGTAAGTTTTTCGTGGTTCGTAGCATTGATGTTCCCGTCAAATATGGTGATGCGATCGCCTACCTTCAAGCCCGCGCGTTCTGCAGGACTATTTGGAGCCACTGATCTGACGCCGGCAAACGGGATTCGGGCAAACCGATTGGGCGTGGGGTTTATGGGTGATTGTTGAACAGAGTCAGAAATGAAATTGAAAGTGGGGTCGGCTGGGTTGGACTGGAGTTGTTCTGAAAGTAGCGACCCAATACGCAGCATAACCTTCAGGTGGTCATTCCGCAAGCGGATGATCTTGGTCCGCACAAGTCGAATGCTGACCACATCGATATCGCTCCGAGGAAACCCGTCTCGCGTCAAGGGCAGTTCCATGTCAAACTTGTATACATCTTGGAGGAGGGAGAAGAGCGTGTCAAGAGAGGCCTCGATGCTGGACTTGGCCTCCGCTAGCTGGGGGTATGGCATAGAGGAGTAATCGTGGTCCACTTCGTCCACATTGAGGTTCAAGGCGCTCATGGCCCCGTCAAAGGATCCAGACTGGTCATAAGTCATGGTGATGAGTTTTTTGGGTGTTCGTCTCGGATTGGTTTGGTGTTGGTTTGGTGTTGGTTTGATGTGGTTATGAAGGTGGCCAAAATTGGTGTGTTTAAGCGAGCCTTACCATTCGCATCTCCCCACAACTGTACACTGCACGTCGCTGCCTGTCCACGCATAATATACAATACACCATTACTCGGGGCCCCTGTTTTCTAGTATGAGCTCCTGGTAATTTTTTCCTGTGGACTGCTGGGACGGATTGAAATTGGACTGCAGGCATGAGTTGAATTGGGACTGCAGGTACAGGTTTCTTGTGGGCTCCAGCCTATGATTCATTGGCTCCGAATCCCGTCTTATTGAAGCCTGGATGAGCTTGCCTGCTTTCCTCGAGTGCAAGTACTGCTGGACCGTGAGCTCGATGGTATGCAATTGCTCTTTGTATTGTTGCAAAACCGCCGCTTGGGCAGGGGTGAAATCGGGGCATTCTCTTCCGTCAGGGTTTTGGGGAGGGGTGGTGGTGGTGGAAATGCGGGGTCCCATTTCCATTTGAGCCGAGGAACAATCTGTCTGGGTTAAAGTTAATTAATGCAGTGGGCCAGATATACTTTGAATACGGGCTGGGCAAAAGGTGAAAGAGGGGAACCAGAAGGTGTGCAGCAAAAGTGCCGATTAAGGTCTTTTATAAACGGGGCTCGGCAAATGCCGGAATCCGGGCTTATTTCTTGGAGGTGGGGAGTATTTCTACATTACGAGGTGTATCGCTTCGGGCACGTCGATGCTCGTAAATCTGCTCAATCGATTTGATCGCGGCCATGCCATATTTACGAGAAAGCCCGCCCCACATAAATGTATATTGGCGCACTCGCCAAAGATAGCCTGTTTTTTTTTTATTGATTTTCTTTTTTTGTGCTTATTCCGGACCCTTAAATACCCATCCCTTTCTCTAGTTATGCAGTGCCACGCCTTGTTCAAAGTCTAAGGAAATCAGACCACCAAGCTAGTGGGAAAAAGAATGCCATGGAGTTCGTATTCCACGGTGCGAGGCTAAAAAGCCTAATTCCTCTATTTTAAATTCCTTTTTGAAATGACTTGATACTTTGGAACTCTTGCATCCGCTTTACGAAGATGCCTTTCGAGTCTGGACAAAGTGCAATATCTCCCTTCTTGTGGGTTTTATACAGGCACGTCGTCGAAGATAATTACCCTGAAAATTCCGAAGTCCTACACGGAGGAATATGCAGCAGGGACTATTATTATTCCCGCAGGGTTCATTGGCGCCTCGGATTTCGAAGCACGTAGCCCGTCCCCATGACAAATCACTGTCAGCAAGTGAGCAGCGACACGCAATGTCACGTGGCGCACTCTTTGCTATATGAGCACCAAGCACCAAGCAGTGTATTCCTGCCCAACAACTTCGCCAATGATCTCCCTAAGTCAAGAAAAACTCGACGAGCTCAATGAGTCGCTCAAAAAACTCTCGGCCCCCGAAATCCTCACCTGGGCCGCGTCCACCTTCCCTCACCTCTACCAGACAACGGCCTTTGGCCTCACCGGATTAGTCATCTTGGATATGGTGTCTAAGTCAAAGCCCATAGACCTTATTTTCATCGACACTTTGCATCATTTCCCCCAGACGTATGACTTGGTTGAAAACATCAAGAGGAAGTACCACCCTAAACTCCACATCTACAAGCCAAAGGGAACAGACACCGATACCGAATTCACCCAGAAGCACGGTGACAATTTGTGGGAAAAAGATGATTCTCTCTATGATTTCCTCGTCAAGGTTGAGCCTGCTCAAAGAGCATACAAGGAGTTGGGCGTGGAGGCCGTTCTAACCGGAAGAAGAAAGTCTCAGGGTGGAGCCCGGGCCGAGTTGCCGGTGGTGGAGGTGGAAGCATCCAGTGGTATCGTCAAGATCAACCCATTATGGAACTGGGACTTTGCCATGGTGCAGCAGTACATCCAGGAGAACAAAGTGCCGTACAACGAGTTGCTAGATTTAGGCTATAAGTCCATTGGCGACTGGCACTCCACGGTGCCTGTGGCAGACGGAGAGGACGAGAGAGCCGGCCGGTGGAAGGGCCAAGCCAAGACCGAGTGTGGCATCCATGAAACGTCGCGTTTTGGCCAGTACTTGAAGAACAGTGTGGCTTCGTGATTGAGTTGTCGGACGGAGCACTCGTGAAAAGGCACCCGTAAAAAGCACCCGTGAAAAGGCACTCGTGAAAAGCACCCGTGAGAAGCACCCGTGAGAAGCACTCGTGAGAAGCACCACTCGTGAGGTGTGCGCTTTTTCCCAGTGCACTTGATTTAACCTTTTATCAATGAACTCTCCACTCACTATGTGTTTTTGATCAATCTTCGTATCCAGTGTTTCTGATCTGTTGTCCTTGATCAACGTGCCAGATCACCAACCTCTGGTAACATATGGCTGAAGGTAATAAAACTGGGTTTAGGAATAGAGAAGCGAATTTTTGGGGGCCATGACCCGCAAATCAATTCCGTGCTTGTATGTTGGACTAAATTTCGGTGAATTCCGTGAGTGCCATTAACGTGAGGATTCCGTGTGGGTGGCCGCTCTTTTTCCGGGTAGATCAGGCAGCCTGGAGGAGAATTCCGCGTCGCGCGGAATTTCAATGCTTATCACATCTCTCGCCGCGATATATAACTGTAGCCTGTTCCGTGTCTCTTTCTCGCTACTGAATATGTTGGCTGACTTTCTTGCCTCGGTCTATAGACAAGCCAATGAGAGTCCGCGCTTGGCCTTGCTCTCGGTGGTGCTCGTCACGGCCCTCTATAAGCTCTTTATATACCCATTCTACGTCTCTCCTCTAAGGGATATCCCAGGCCCATATGTGAACCGGATCACGCACTTGGTGGCTCTTTACGACCAGCAACAGGCCCGTTTCACCAAGAAAGTGCATGCGTTGCATCAGAAATATGGCGATGTGGTGATCATCTCTCCCACGGCCGTCAGCTGCAACGGAGACCCCAAATACATAAACGATATCTACGTGAAGAACATGCCCAAGTCCAAGTTCTATGAAAATTTCAGAAACCATGGGTTCAAGGATAATATCTTTGCGCTGCTTGAAAACGACAGACACTTGAAGTACAAGAAAATCGTGCAGAACTTATACCTGAAGTCGGCAGTCTTCAACCCTGCCAACACCTCCAGGGCCAATGTGGTGGATAAAGTCAACCAGCTTGTGGAGCAGGTATACTTGAGTTCTGTGTCTGGACAGAAACCCGATTGGATCAATGCAAGACTGGAGATGAATGAGCATGGAAAGGGGCACATTCTTGGCTCATCAAGCTGGTTCCATCCGCACTTGAAAAGCACGGGGCTTGGCATTGACGTGTACTCGTTGTTTGGCTCTTTGGCCATGGACGTGGTTTCTGCTTTTGAGTTGGGGATTCAAAATGGAACAAGACTTCTAAAAGAGCCCGAAAGTAGAAGTATCTTGGTTTCGCATCGCATGGTGGCAGGAATGGTATTCTGGACTACGCTCATGCCAAAATGGTGGGATTGGGCCGCCGGGCCCTTGGTACGCAAGGCGTCCCAAGTCATTGAAGAATGGCAATTGGGCTTATACAAGCATGCGGAGGAAAACGTGCCCAAAGTGGCCGAGGGACAGAACCTCTCGACTTTGGAGACATTCAAGAAAAACGGATACCGTGGCGAATATGCTTATACGTTTCTCACCGATAACATATTTGCTGGCCATGAAACTACAGCCATCCAACTTAGCTACATGTGTTACGAGCTATCGAGGCCCTGCAATAAGCACCTCCAGAACAAATTTCGCAAAGAGCTTCGGGACACGTTTGGAACTCCCGGCACGCTCGCCAAAGGTATCGACGACTTTGAAGTGGTGGACAAGCTTCCCTTTTTGGAAGCATTGATGCAGGAGAATTCCCGAGTACACACGTCCATTCCTGGATACGAGCCTAGGATCACCAACATCGAGTACCAAGTCAGCGCAGGAAACAAAAAAGTCACGTTACCTGTGGGAACCGAGATCTCAATGCAGCCATATCTGATGCACCGAGTGGAGTCAGTGTTCCCTAATGCAGAGGTGTGGGACCCAGAAAGGTGGATGCAACGCGAAGGTGAGACAGAGGCAGAATACAAGTTGCGGCTCAAAAACATGCACAAGTACATGATGCCTTTCGGCAAAGGAGTACGGATGTGTCTAGGCATGCATTTGGCCGTGATAGAAATGAAACTAGCCTTGTCAAATCTCTACTGGAGATACGAACTGCAGATCTGCTCCGACTGGTGCAACATCACACCGGCACATAAGCTGCACCCGATTGAGATGGGCAAGAACTACGTGACATCCGACTCGGATGAAAGCATGATGGTCATGTACGACACATACACCACGCGGCCTTTCTTCGACGAGTGCTGGTTAGGATGGACCGAGGCTTAACCACACCCATAATACGTATCCATAATAAAAGGTTAAAGGTTCGCCCTTCCTGTAATTGCATGACGGCTTGCCCGGGCCGCGCATGATTAGCGATAATGGGTACCGTAATTGCCGTATCACGTGCGGACCAAAAGTCCTACCTTGGTCCTCCTGTTGTAGCAACCCGCTCCCTGAACCCCCAAATTTTTTGCCCCTACTTTTTTTTCTTATCCTATCCATGCTTCCCTTTGCTATTCCCTACCCTCCCGAACAGAAGGATGGGTTTTGGGGTAAACCCACCTCTACAATTGATTGGTGTGAAGAGAACTATGTTGTCTCACAGTATATAGCAGAGTCTCTAAATACCGTCACCAACCTGGCGTTCATTGCCTTGGCTGCGTTTGCTATATACCTGGGCTGGAAGAATCGGCTTGAGCTTAGATTCATTCTTTCTGCCTGTGGCTTTTTGCTTGTTGGCATTGGTTCCTGGCTCTTCCACATGACGCTTAAGTATGAGTTCCAGCTATTAGACGAGTTGCCCATGATATACGCCACGTGTATTCCTTTCTGGAGTGTCTTTTCGGAGTTTAAGGGTTCTGAAGGCTCATTGGCCGTGGGCTTTTCTATTTTCTCTGCTGCCAATATTTTGACGTGGATCTACTTGTCGTATAAGGACCCCACCATTCACCAGGCTGCATACGCCCTCTTGAATGCTGCCATTATTTTCAGATCGGTATACTTGACCCAGAAACATGTACGGGACGAGAACTCTTTGAAGCAATTGAATTGGATCATGGCGTTTGGCATTCTGATCTTCTTGCTTGGCTATTTCTTATGGAACATGGATATCCACTTCTGCGATTTCGCCAGGTCCACCAGACGCTCGTGGGGCATGCCGTACGGCTTCTTGCTTGAAGGTCACGGCTGGTGGCATTTGTTCACAGGCACTGGTGTCTACTTCTACTTGATCTATCTTGAGTGCATGAGATGCTGGTTGCTGGGCACGCAGGCGTTCTACCTGCTTGAGTGGCGCTACTGCCTACCAGTGGTGATTTTGAAGGATGCCAGGGGCTTGGAAGAATTCCGACTGACGACGAAAAAGAACCAATAGACTTTATTACAAGGATTTCATTGAATATAACGTCAATCAGGGTTGGCTGATATTTTCAACCAAGGACATTGCCACTGGCTATATTTTCATGTTTTAGTAAATGTATCCGTAACATTTGCTCATAATAAAGCAACGATTTCCTGGATAAACTTATCGTTCTTCACATTGCCTGGTTGCAGCTCCACAACCTTTACAAGGGCCTGCGCAGCCTCCTCCGACAGAACCTTGCAATTATCTTCAGCATCAACACATTGAGCCTTCCATTCACGTAGAATAGTCTTTAAAGCCTTCTTTCCAGCTTCGATTTCCGCCTCATTACACTTGGATCTCTTGCTGCTCACATACGGATCTTCCTCGGATCCAGAATTCAAGCTCTGCAACTCCGAGGCCTTTCTCTTGGCCATGTTGATGATTTTGGATGGGAACTTCACAAGCTCGGCAACGTGGATACCAAACGACTTGTCGGAGATTCCTGGTTTCACACGATACATAAGAGTTATATCATCCTCTTTCTCTGTGCCTTCTTCTCTCTTCTCAATATGTGCAATCACATTCAAGTTCGCTACCTTGCCCTCATACTTATCGGATAATTTGGTGAGTTCGTGGAAATGAGTAGCGAATAAGGTGAAGCAGCTCTTTTGAGTGATCAAATGCTCACTGATGGACCAAGCAAGTCCAAATCCATCGTACGTGCTGGTTCCCCTTCCAAGTTCGTCGATGATAATAAGTGAGTTGTGAGTAGCAGCGGCCAAGATCGAAGAAGTTTCTAGCATCTCAATCATGAATGTAGATAACCCTTTTAATTGGGAATCGCCAGCTCCAACACGGGAGAGGATGGCATCAAAGATGGGTACTTCTGGAGTTTCGCTTTCATCCAGAACGGGAATGAAACATCCTATTTGGTTCATGAGAGCGATCACGCCAACTTGTCTGATGTAGGTGGATTTACCACCCATGTTCGGACCAGTAATGATTGCAAAAATGCTGCCAGGGTCGTTTGCGAGTTTCACATCATTTGCAATGAAACTAATACCTTCTTGAACCTCCAAAATGGGATGACGGGCGCTGGGAAGATTCAAACGCCGGCGTTTAAACTCCTCGGAATCCACCGACTCGGCTAAGTCGTGAAGCTTGGGCTTGACAAACGGAATGGGTGCAAAAATGGCCACATTTGCAAAGGACGAGATCACGTCCAAACTGCTAAGCGCCAACGACAACCTCAAGAACACTGTCTGATAAGTGATGGAAATCGACAAGATCTCCTTGATCAACTCCTTTTGTTTGCTGTTGTACTCTGCGGAATAGTCGGAGTAGTTTTGCGAGAGTGTGCGCAAGGTTTTGGTGGTAAAGAACACACCAGACTTGACGGTTTGCAATTCAATGTACTTGTTCCCGGTGTTTCTCAAGATATTGGAGTCGATTCTGGTGACTCGGAAACACCATCCATGGATCTGGTGTAACTCGAGTTTCAATTTCTTCTCCATATCGATGTTCAAGTCGTCCGCAACTTCTTGATGGACCTTCTTTATCTCCCGCGAAGTGGCCTCCAAGTTCTCATTGATTGTAATGAGGGACTCGTCAAACTCGGGCTTGATATTGAAGTCCGTGTGCAAGGAAGTGTAAGCGGATGCCAGATCCAAAGGCAGAAGATCAATGGTGGTCTCCACGAGCTCTTGGAATTTGAGCAAGGGCTGGAGGTTTTTCGAAATGGGGGCAATCCATTCACTATCAATCAAAGTTTTTGTTTTTTCATCTTTGCAATCTTCCATAGACATTTGAAGCATATCGTTCAACTGAGGCAAGCTTCTGACAAGCTGGTACAATCTCACCACATCCTCCAACTTCTTGTTCTCAGCACCAGAAGTCTTTTTTATGCCCGAGGAGATCTTCTTCATGATTCTCTTGACGTCTGGAACTTGCAGGAGCCATTCCTGCGATACAAACACTCGCAAGTTGGTGTCGGACATGAAGTGTTCCACCAACGAGTGTCTGTTTGAAATCTCCTCCTTATTGGTAAGAGGTTGCTTGAGCCATTGAGAGAGTAGCCTTGTTCCAGCGGAAGTTTTGCACTTGTTCAAAAGCTCAAAAATGGACGAGATGGAGCTGCTCTTGACTCCAGCCATTTGGGTCACCTGCAGTGATGGAAAGATGTTGAGAGCTTTCATGGTGGAAGCGTCGATCTTCATGTAGTTGGAAATCAGGTACTTCTCAATGGAGAAGGTTGTGGAGTCGTCGGCCAACAAGTCCAAGTAATGGACAAGAGAGGCACAGCATGAAAGAGAAAGAGTTTCTTCGGTGGAGCTAATGCCTTTAGAGCCGAGGATGAGCTCGAGACTATTATCCGAATCACTATTGATATTTTCAGAGGCAATGATTTTGGTCAAATCCTGGTCAAGGTCTTTTGTGGAGTAATAAGAAGGCTTGATGGAACCGATCACTAGACCTCCGATTCTGTCCAAGACTTGGAACAACTTGATCACATCAGGAGACGAGTGGTCGCTTGCATTGTATGACGAAGGAAGCAAGATCTCCTTGACGCTGACCTGGAGAAGCAACGACTCCAAATTCGAAAACAAGTCATTGTCGTCAAACTCCGAAAGCTGGATAACCTTATTCAGCAAGTCCATCAAGCACACGCCCACTTTCTTGCCGGAAGCAGAGGACGAGAACTTGACGCTGGCCACCTTTGGCACGGAGCCATCGTTCAACATGGCCTCAAGGTCAATGCCATACTCGTGGGCCAAGGATTCCAAATTACCTGGGGTAGCACTGACAACTAGCTGGAACTGCTTATTGTACACCTCCACCTTGTAAGCATTCACAACAAGACAATGCCTCAACACAGAAGAAAATACCTGCGGCGAGATGGTCACGTACTTGACGGAATTGGAAGTTTTGATCACCAGCAGTGTTTTGTAGATGGACTCAGCGATCAAGTCCGCGTCCTCTGCGAGCGCAGAAAAGTAGTCCTTGTGGTCCACTAGTCTGACAATGGAGGCATTTTCCTTGGCGGGGAGATTGGCGAACCGGCGGTAGAACAGCCGCTCGTCGGCCGTATCTGAGAACTTAAGGTCGGGTCTAGAGCTAGACATTGCAACTGGGGAGGTGGAAGACAGGTGGTTGGATATGGGTGGGATGAGACGCGACGCGGGTCGTGGGGACGCAGTATAATGGGCCACTGGTGCGAGCCTTACGCCGCGCTCCAGATCTAGGTCCTGTGGACCAGTAGAAGTAGGCCAGTATTTCATAGCAGACCAGTAGCAGATTCGCAGCTAATGTTGGAACGTATTCGGGGTGTGTTAAGTCTCACGATTTTTTTGATTTCATACTTAGTATAATGACCTATCTGACATCTGAAGTAGCGTACTGTATGGGACACTCACTAACTACGGGCACTCACTAACTACGGGCACTAACTAACTACGCGCACTCACTGGACTACTACTCACCACTGCTCATCTCACTACCACTCACTGCTCATCTCACTACCACTCACTGACTACTTGTGTAAATCGTCTTGTGTCAATCCCTTTGGCAAAATTCTGCATTTTCGATGATTCCTTAAAGAGAGGAATTGGGATTACTAATACACAGCCATCTCGCTACTCTCACAACTCTCACTGCACTACTCACTACTCACTACTCACTACTCACTACTCACTACTACACTATTTCTCGCTGCACTGCACTACCTCACACTAAACAAGCTCCACTTTGTAGGGCCTTATAATGACCCGAGAGATTTGGAGTGTCGACTAGAATCTTTCACTTAATGTGATAATATTAATGGTGTGCTGAGGTTGGACTGGAGCTAGAGTCAAACCAGATTGGCAAGGTTCCCAGTAGATTCATAGCACACACTAATGAAAAACCTTCACTAATATGTTCAGCATATAGGAGTGGTCTAGAAAATGGTAGAACGATGTTCATATTGAAACCCCTATTTGGTCTGACAATCTCTTGTCAAACCTAATACGGTAGTATAGAGAATAGTGCGAAGTGCCAGTGGAAGAGGAGTCTTTAGCAGTAGTGCTTTGGTGGTGGTACAGGGTACTAGGTGTATTATGTAGTGGTACCCATTCACTGAAGAACAACTACTGTAACACTGCAGTGAAGGAAATAGTGCTGTATCGCGTAAATAGAGATACTACATGGAGATCAATCAAACATATTCTTTATTAAACAAAAACGTATTATGTAACTTCAAAAATTATTTTGGCTGATAATGAACTGAGTCATTTTAACTAACTCAATCTATATCAATAGTTTATTGAACTGAATTGAGGACTATTAAATATCTACTTACTAACGCTAAACCAGGATTTAATTTTCTGATTACTTGGCAGATTTTTACTGTTACATCAGGTACTCTGTTTATTATTTGATGACTCCCCAGAAGGATCTGTTAGGAAGTTTCAATGGAGTTAGCTTATCCTGCCGGTTAAAAATAGGTGCAAGAGAAGAGAATTCCATCCTGGTGTCTCGTAGAGTGATGGTGGGACACGGAATGCCATTGTTAGTATTAGACAGCGTAGGCTTAAAATACTGAAAAGGAAGAGCACTATCGAGTGGTTCTAACACTATACTGCTCTATGGTATGCTTTTACTTTAGATCATAGTAGTGTAAATACTCCTACATCCAGCATTCTACTCTCCTTTTCTCCTCTACTAACTAACTACTAACTTCTACTAGTCACGTTATTCTATACTAACTGCCTGTATACTTTTCTAGAGTGTAGGGTGCTGCTTCATATTACTCTATTGTAACGTCATGTTTGTATGTTTTGCAATGCTAAGAACGGCCATTAGCGTAGGCTTAAACTACCTCAATAGGTAGAGCACTACCTATGGTGGGTCTAACACGTTTCATCTTATCACTTTATTGTCCTACATAAAGATTTGGTCATAGGCTGTACTCCACTTATGGAGGTATTATGAAGCCTCTTCAGCTGATACTTACAATGACCATTGCTAAGACCACCCGGCCTTTCCTTCTGTTGAACACTTATATAAATTCCTCCTTCTGAGAAATCAGCAAATGGTAAATTAGTACTTAAAGTTATAGCAGGAATCCAACAAAAAGGGCATCGGTGCTTGCTCTCCAGACGTACCGGCTCCAGATCATTTCCGAATTATCTATACAATTGGAAGTAGTTGGTGTTGGACTTTGTCAAGAAATTATACGAGGAATAGTCTCAACACTGCCAAGATCCCTCATAATGCAAAAAAGGGAAGAAAATCATGGAACACGCTGGAAATCTTGAGACTGTGAGTGTGGTAGGTATATCTCGCGATATGTTTAATGGAGTGTGGAGACCCCAACCTCGGAATTCAGATTGAATGGGTGCAAAAAACACCCGTGCACCAGGCTACCTCAGCAGAAAAAGGCCCAACGCAAAAGACCTTTTTTTCACTTCTGTCTTGCAAAAATAGGATGGTTGAAATCCTGGAATTCCGGACTTTACGATGCATATTTCTTTAGTCTAAAAAGTTAAAGGGGTGGACGTTTGGAGGTACTGTAGCTGGGCAATTCCGGCCGCGGCCCGCAGTTCCGGTCAAGCTATCGCATGCCATAAAACGATCAGTGCTCATAATTATACATAATAGTATATTAGAGAAGAAAATAATACAGTTACTGTAGAACTTTCCCTAAGCTCGATGTAGAGTATGAATTGACGGGAGAAAAAAGAAAAAAGAAATGAACAATTTGACCGAGAATTCCGTGGTGGCTGGTTCAGAGAGTTAACATTAAATGAATTGAGTAGACCGTACTAATTAGTACCATCCTGGTGCTAATATTGCTATGCTGTGTTGGCCAACTCAACTTCAGTTCTACCTCGATCATCTTCATATCTTGATTCAGTAGTTATCTTATATTTTCATAGACGTCCGTATATGATAACCCATATACCCCCAGCCATTCTAGCCTCTATTGGAAGTCATAGAGTCATAGATCTAGTCAGGTCTAATCATGGAGTCATACATTCTTGTTGTTACTTCATGTACTCTGTTATGTTCATTCGCCGGTGCTTCTCTAGAGAGAGAATCTGGATAAGAAGTTCAGAACGGCGTCGCCTAGCCAATTGGTTGTTGCCGGGTGCAAGAGGATCCTCCGCATTCCTTCTGGTACCTTGTACAGTGTTTTTGAAAATCATTCAAACCAACACAGCAAAATGTTTCGTACTCTTTCGCAAAGTCTTTCAAACCAAATGGCGTAATGCTTCACACCAACTTTATTAAAAATTCAATGTAATGCAATGTTAAATCTGGATGATTGCCTTATACATAGTACATTTGGAAGACGTTTGGGAGTCTTTCAATATTAATCAAGGGTTAAGACGAACGGAACTGAAATGTGACGGGTACGAAACGTTTTGAATTTTTGGTTTGTTTAATTTTGCTATTGTGGTTTGAATCATTTTATTGTGCGGGTTTGAATCGTTTTGAGAAACACTGTACAATGGTAGAGCAGTGACACGATGGAGCGGCCACTTATACAGCGTAAGCTCACAACAACTCAAAGTGTCGGGCACTGTCTAAGGGATCTAACAAGTCGTAGAGTCAATAGTCAATAGTCAATAGTCAATAGTCAATAGTCAATGGTCAATGGTCATAGAGTCTAGTGATGTGCATGTAGTATTACATTATAGAATTCTTGAATTCAGTAATCTATTACCAGTATTAATACTCCAGTATTGTTGGTGAGTACTGGTATTGGTTGACAGAAAAACAAACCCACCTTTATTCCTGGTTCTGGGCTTTGATATCTCTCATAAAAACAATTAAAAAGTACAAGTTCTACATCCCACATTGCCATAATTCACTGTCTCGTGTCGAATACATGAAACTGTGGGGACTGCAGAGACTGTAAAGAAGGTAGAGACTGTGGGGACTGTAGAAACCTTAGCAGATACAGCTTTCGCATCTTTTGGTAGGTGAACCTGTAGATGGTCAAAACCAAGGAGTACAGTTAAAAATCCAAAAACACTCAAAAAAAACGAAATTCCCATTATTTAACAGCTACCCAAATACCAGCACTGTCCTCTTACCATTCCACACTTTTATACCCGTTTTCCCCATTTCCTACCGTTGTTCATGGCTCCTCCTACACTTCCTGAGCTTCGCACGACACAAAATTTCTCTGCCTAAGTGCGACCAGCCCAACCCATCCAACCTTCCACACGCTGTTTCCTCATGTACTACGAAGTCTTTGCCATCGCTCGTATCCAGGATCCTCTTGCTGTCAGCAAGGAGGCAGTCAAAATCGCCACCACAGTTGGCAAGTTGATCTTGAACAACAGAGGTGTGATCAGACAAATCACCAGCTTGGGCCCCAAGCCTCTTCCCAAAATCATCTCCAAGGACCAGGAAAGACACTTCCAGGGGTACCACTTCATAATGGGCTTTGACTCGTCTTCTGCTGTTCAGCAAGAACTCTTGAGGACTTTGCGAAGAGACCCTAGAATCTTGAGATCCAGCATCATCAAGAACGACATGTCGAAGAAGCTAAATGCGGGCACAACTTTCGAGAGAGCAGTTGCCAAGGCTTCGAAGTAATGTTGTCCAGCAGCTACTGGCAAATGGCAAATGTTATCCAGCAGCAAATGGCAAATGGCTAATGGCATCCAGCAGCTAATGGCATCGAAGAAACTCAGTTTTGTAAATAGGAAAGGTTATCGGTTACATGTTATTATGTGTACATCTTAAATTCATTAGTGTAGGGTCAATTATAAAGCCAGTATGTCTCCTCGACCCAAGGACTGCTTTGTATTTTATCTTTGAATGGTGACATGCATTTAGGGCGTCCGAACCAGCACTGCGACTTCACCCTATAGTCAGTCTACTTTGACAAATGTGTTGCTAGCTGCATTGCAGCTACATACCGTTGGCAACGGTTGCTTCCTATCGCTGCGCAACGCTTGGAACCGGTACTGGTGAGGCCTTGAAACCCGGATGCAGGTGTGAATCCACGTCGTTCAAAGATGTCTTCGACGTGTTCACGCTGGCTTGGATTTCCTCATGGGCTCGCCTTCCATCAAACATGGATTCTGGGTTGCTGATGTCGGTTTCGCCCTCCAGAATATCATTGTTGTCGTCATATAAGAAACTCAGTTGTGAAAGCGACCTCAGGGTGCTTTCAGGGTAAATGGATAAGTTGTGAGAGTTTTGCCTTGAGCGTTGCTCCAAACTCGGATGGCTGAAAGATTCTAGCTCGTGGCCTTCCTCAATGTCATCGTGCAATGGGATGAAAGTAGTCAACGGGTCGCTGCCGTGGACATCAATGAGAGCAATCTCCTTGTAGGACCAGCGACAGTACTTCTTGGGGTCAACGATGGGCAACTTGGTGTACTTGACGTAGGTGAAAACAGTAAGCGACAAGCAAGCACCGAAAATCAAGTCGATGAAGTAGTGGTGGGTTAAGTACATGGTACTCCACCATAAGAGCGACGCGTAGAACCACCAGATAGGCGTATACCTTGGGAAGAGCCAGCACAAGAACAAGACATCCATGACAGCACAGCCGGAATGCAAGGAAGGAAAAGCCCCGAACACCAAAGGCGAGTTTTCAAAGGTAGAGGTAAACATATCGATGCCTAACAACTGGTCGATTCTGCCCAAGCCGCCAGGAGAGCCGTTCATGGAGTAGTTTGCAGGCTGTAAGCCGTGAATGTTCTTATACCAAGGGGCAGCGGACGGAAAAAGAAGCTGGATCAAAACACCCGTCAAGTTCATGTAGCCAAAAGCAAAGCCAAAAGATCTCAAGGAAGTGGGAGGAGCAAACAAAAAGATGAAGAGGGCCACCACGAACGGAGAGGAAAAGTGGATGATTCCGTAAGGTAGCCAAGCAAGCACATCAAGAAACGAGTTGTTGCTCTCAGCCAACACGTTGGACAAGTTGTCGCCGTACATGATGGTCTCCATGGCCGGAAGGAACTTGACGGAGATGGCAGGTTTCCACGAGTAAGGGATTTTGGATGCAGAGAAGAAAAGCGCCAACCACGTGAAGATGGGCAATGCATGGAGGAAAAACGACGAGGTCAAGGGCACCAAGAAGCAGGTAATGAAGGCGGCGAGGATCGGGATCTTGATTAAAAACGATGCAGGGAAAATGACGAAAACAAAGAAGATGATCGACAGCAAGAAGCCGTAGTGCGCCATGTCCGCATGGGTCCAATGGTGGCGCCGGAGCTTGTGTATAGACTTGTGGATATCCAAGTCCAAATCAAGATCTGCCAACGTCAGCCCGGGTTCCTTTTCGCTGAGGAACTGGTAGTGGAAGAGCTGATACGCCTTTTGGGCGGGCGTCGACCTGAGGATGAACGACATCAGCAAAACAGAAAACGGGAGTCAACGGCCGCGGGGAGAAAGGACAGGCAAAAAAGGGAAGGAGAGGGAGGGGAGGGAAGGGGGTATTTATATGCTGGGTCGGGGGGTTTGGGTGCTTTGGAGGGATGCAGTTGAGGAGGTCGTAAAAAAAATACAAAGGGAGAAAAAAGACGTGATGTTTTAGTCTGCGAAAGAGGTATGCTTTAAGCTTAAATGTGTCTAGCACTAGTCGCACACCGGGTCCAGGCTGAGCCGGTTCCGCACCACGCTCCAGACTAAGCCATACCAGCGAGACCAGGTCTTCGGCTGAGTACTGGAAATTTAAGAGTCAGTATCAAGAGTCATCAAGAATCAAGAATCAGGAAAACCAAGAGTATCAGTATCAGTATCAGTATCAGTATCAGTATCAGTATCAGTATCAGTATCAGTATCAGTATCAGTATCAGTATCAGTATCAAGAACCAAGAATATCAGTATCAAGAATCAAGAATATCAGTATCAAGAATCAAAAATTCAAGAATGTCAAGAATCAAGAGTCAAGATCTCTTGGCATTATGTGTATTTGGAATACACTAAACAATAAATAGGGAAACACCAAGGGGTGTGGAAGTAGGTTGTAGCCAGTGTCTTGGGAAGCCAGTGTTCTCAGTATTCTCAGTAAAGTCTAGAGTCGGAGGTCTAGAGTCAGAGGTCTAGAGTCAGAGGTCTAGAGTCAGAGGTCTAGAGTCAGAGGTCTAGAGTCAGAGGTCTGGTGTCAGAGGTCGGGAGTCAGAGGTCGGGAATCAGAAGTCCGAGTTTCATTCTCAGTATTTTGCAGTGACTTCACGTACTGTAGCACTCTGACACTGTAGCACTCTGACACTGCAGACTGGTTCTCTAGCATCCCGCCACTCTAGACTAGGAAACCAAGAGACAGACCCTCTGACCCTTTAGACAGACCCTCTAAACTCTAACCCTCTAAAAGGACCAGGGCTCATGCGTAGATGTTGGTCTGCACGTTGATATCTCCGCCCACGGTCATGGACTGGGAAGCAATCCACTTGTCGCCCTTGTTCAAGCGTATATAGTCAGCCACGTGGCCCGGCTCCACACACAACATGTTCATGTAGCCGTCCTTGGGCTCGAAGTCCGCCATGCCCTTGGACTTCTCGATCCAGGGGTTCCACACAACCGCATCCGGCAAGTTCTTTCTGCTCAACGTCATCAACACCTTGCCCTTGTCCACAAGCTGCAACTCCTTGTGCTCGCTGACATTCTTATAGATGCGGTCGAACTCCTCGTGGAACGAGAGCATGGGTGCCTTTTCCTGGTACGTGGTGGCCAAGAGCTGGTCGTAGCACTCCGAATCCATGAGGTTGGTGGCCAACGTGTCGGTGACGTCCGCAGTTTTGTAGTAGGTGTGGAACAACCAATTGAACTCAAAGGCGTCTTTGCCCGAGTTCTCCACCTCGATCTGAGTCGTCAAGTTTTCCTCGCTCAACGTCACCGTCAAAATCAACGTAAAGTCGTACTTACCGTTTCCCCACAACTTGTACAATTCGTCATCCACGTTTTCGGGGCCCAACCCAAACTGAACAGCAACTGGACTCTCCGAAACCTGCCCAAGGAACTCCCACACGGAATTTCTCGCGAACCCGTGCTGTGGCAAGGGAGCCGTGGGGTGCGACGAGTCCTTTGCTTTTCCGAACACGGGGAACACAAGCGGAATGCCGCCCCTGACGGCCTTGGTGCCGTCCAACTTGGCGCCCTGGGAAAGCCACAACTTTTCGTCGTTGTTGATCTTCCAGGAGATCACCGTGGCTCCATACTTTAAGATTTCTACACTGGTGCCTGCGGATCCGGGGAGAGAGAGAATAACCTTGGTGTCAGTTTCTTGGACGGCCATGGTGGGGGTGTTGATGATTGTGGGAACTGATCGCAACTCGAGATACATATATATATATGCCTGGTGTACGGGTGCACACACCAAGTGTCTAAGCCAGACATGACTACACATAAATCATGAAATATCCAAACATTTGGATGTCTGGATGTCTAAATGGTTTGAATTTTTTTCAGATATTTCAATATTTCAAATATTATTTGAAGTTTCATCTTAAGTATATTCGAATCTAATGAACTGATTTGTCGAAGAGTGTCTGTATAGGCGCAAGGCGCATGATTGAATTGAAGTATGGACGGGGATATGGGTGGACATGGAGGGTATTAGGAAAATCTAGTTTTGAACCGCTGGAACCGATTCAAACTTCTTTCACTCGCCTGCAGCGATAGTGACCTTTGGCTAGGGAACGAATGGAGCGAGTGCTGGGGATCAAGGCTTTTTTGACTCGATGAGATGGTTGGCTTGCTGTAGAGAGAGAATGGTACGGCCTTGGTGGTGTGCAGTTTGAATTCGGGCCGGGTCTTCTGCACGAAAGACGTATCACTGGACTCTGCGGTGGTGCTTCTGGACGAGACGGTGCGAGAGCTGGACATGGAGCAAAAACTATCGTTGGCAGACGATGAATCGGTTGTGTTGGCAATGGCGTGCTTGGATTCTAGGTTGGAGTTCCACGTGGATGAAGGAAAGACCCTTTCGCCTGATCGTAGGTGCGTTGCTGCCTGGAAGTTTAACAGTTGCAGATTCTTGTTCAAGCACAGCAGCAGGGTTTTTTTCTCGAGGGTTGAAAATGAAGGCTTTTTGTTCAAGCTGTTACTGGACGTTTTGCTCTGCAATTTGGGCGTGGCTGAAAGCGGTCTATCGGAGAGGGTGGAATGCGATGGCTTTTTCTGTAAGCTGGAAGTGGACAGCTTTTTGTTCAAAGACTGTATGGATCCACTTGGCTTGACTCCGGCCATTTGCAAGGATGTTTGTCTCACCTTGACCGGACCCTTTGGCTTGACGAATTCACTGGAGTTGTCGTCCAGCAAAAGCTGATTTAGGTTCATGGAACCTTTGGAGGGAGAGATGCGTGTGAACTTCAGTGGGGACGACTTCAAATCGGGAGACCGTATAGGAGACGAGGAGACTGATGTGGTGTTCGTGGAAGGTTCGGGGTTCTTCGCCTGCAAAGACGGTATGGAGCCCGCAAAAGGATTGGAGCCCGAGAGTTTCGGGAGCGGAGCACCTCTGTTCAACAAAGCCTGTGGAGACTGGCCCTCCCTGCGGCGAGTTGGAGACGAGTCCGCGGACTCGGAGCCAAATATCTCCTCTGGTCCATTGAGAGTACGTCTTTTCTTGGTGGCACTGGACTGAGGATCCGCACGCGTTTGCTTGGTATCCTTGTCCTTATTCCTTGCAGCCGCGTAGTGAGAGGAGATGCTTTCCATCTTCAGAAACATGGGCTTGTGGGCGCCGGAAAAACGTTTTTTCTTCATGGCGGAGTTTTGGTTTGCGGTGGAGGCGAAAAACGCCTGGGTGGAGATTTCGTTGGCTCGAGTATCCAACTCGCGGAGCACAGCTGTACTTAGGGTCTGCGAGTAGCCCTTATTGACCATGCTCTCGTTGATGTTGCGCTGGGAGGGCATATCGCTGAGGTCAGGGTACACGATGGGGCGGCCCTGGTTCGGGCTGTGCAAGGTGAGCTCCTCGATTTTCTTGATGGGCGTATTTAGCATGGAGTTGAAGCTGTCATCCATGGACACATCTGTTCGGAGCGACATTCTGTAGATCGGCAGATGTAAAAGGGAGATCGGAGAATGGGTACGGATCGAGGGCAGAACAAGAGGGCGATCGTAGGCAGAACAAGGGGGATCGTGACAGTGGTACAGCCGCAGATCAGGTAAGACAGATCGGTAACAATGAAAGACTGAAGGCAGACTAAGGCAGACTAAGGCAGACTAAGGCAGACTGAAGGCAGACTAAGGCAGAATAAGGCAGATTAAGGCAGACTGAAGTGACAGATCAGAAGTGACAGATCAGAAGTGACAGATCAGAAAAGGACAGATCAGAAGTGACAGATCAGAAAAGGACAGGTTCACTGTATGGAGGGGTGTTCACGGAGAGCCTGTGGCGGGGCTTGGCAGGAGTGCGGCAGCTCACGAGAAAGGATCAGCGGATGCACGAAAAGAAGCACCAAAAGAAGCACCAAAAGAAGCACCAAAGATCCCAGCCCGTATATATAGTGGACAATGCAGGGGAAGGGAACAGCCACAAAAACAAAGCGGGGAAAGAGGGCGGGGAGGGAACGCAGAGGTCGGCTTTGTGGAGACCAGCGACCAGAAGCAGACAAACGTTGGGCGAGGACAAGAAAGAGTAGTAGTGTGCGGTCTTGCAAAGAAGGGTGTAGTAGACCTGTGTGGATGTGTGTTTACCAAATGGCCGGTTTGGTGCGGCCGGTGAATGCGGCTGCGAAGAGTAGCCAGGTTGGCATGCGCGATCAGAAAACCAAACCGTCGTGGTGGATGTCACTGAGAAACTGGTTGAGACCTGGGATGGGCCACCGGTTGGGATGTCGATTTCTATTCCCGGCTGAGGCCCCGATTTCTTTTTCCGGCTGAGGCCCCGATTTCTTTTTCCGGCTGAGACCCCGGTTGCTCACGCTTAAACTGTGTGGGCTCAGCATCAGTCAATACGCCTGCCATGCACACCACACGCACCGCACCGTTGGTGAGTAAGTAGACTGCGAAAGCGGTTCAATTAGCCGGACCATCAAATGGTTGCACAGCGCCCGACTTTTGATTTTGATTTTGATTTGACTTTGATTTGACTTTGATTTGACTTTGATTTGACTTTGACTTTGATTTTGATTTTGATTTGACTTTGACTTTGATTTGACTTTGATTTGATTTTGACTTTGACTTTGATTTGACTTTGACTTTGATTTGACTTTGACTTTGATTTGACTTTGACTTTGATTTGACTTTGACTTTGATTTGACTTTGACTTTGACTCTTGCTTTTGGAAATATGGTAGCCAAAAATTACTCTACAAAATTACACGTCTTCAATTGATTTCAAATCTCGTGGCCAAACATGTGCGTTTAGTTGTTTCATGATACTTGGTGAGAAAAGAACCAATGCCCTGGAACTAAACTTGGAACCAAAGTCACTTTTTCAGGGACCTTATGCACTAGTCTGGTATGCGGAATAGGGCTGGTTTAAAGAACTATTATCTATATTTCTTCTCGTGTGCTCCAGTACACTCAGTCTAAGTCTCTTGGAGTAGGAGGCTGATTGAAGAAAAATCAAGGGGTGAGTCAAGGTTGAGATGAGGAGAAATCCTGTTGCAGCCTCCAAAGAAGAACAAGACCAAAGCTCAAAAAAGGAATTATGATGGGGTGAACATGGCTGTGGTTCTAGGTACCGCAAACCAATGGTGCTCTTGCTAGCCCTCCTGTGATATTGCAGTGGTAAAACTCCTGTTCACCACCAAGTTCTGGTCCACCACTGAATGGTACCTATTATCCGTGTCTATGGTACCTATTATCCGTGTCTATGGTACCTATTATCCGTGTCTATGGTATCTATTATCCGTGTCTATGGTATCTATTATCCGTGTCTATGGTATCTATTATCCGTGTCTATGGTACCTATTATCCGTGTCTATGGTACCTATTATCCGTGTCCATGGTACCTATTATCCGTGTCTATATGCTCTCTACTTACTCTGGTATTTCCAGCGATTCTCTGAATTGTTGATGTTGTGGCTTACCAAACACAGCTCTGAAATGGCAAGTCTTGTGACGTAAGAGTTTGCCTTGACCATGATCCATGGATAAACATATTCCCCCAAATCCTGGAGATGACCGAAAAGATTCCACAGACTGATTTACTACGGAGGACAGTGTCTTTCTGCCCCATCCAAAGAACAAATCCCTGGCTCCTTTGGACCAAGGTGTCCTGGCCCACGACCAGCCCGACGCGGGCTTCTTTGAATCTTTTTTGACTTTTGACTTCACTTTTGACTTTACTTTTGACTTTACTTTTGACTTCACTTTTGACTTCACTTTTGACTTCACTTTTGACTTCACTTTTGATTTCACTTTTGACTTTACTTTTGAGTTCACTTTTGACTTCACTTTTGACTTCACTTTTGACTTTGACTTTTCATTTCGGTTACGTAAGGTTATATTGGGTCGTGTAAAGGCCAATTGGAAAAGACGGGATCACTGGAACTGAAGATTGTGGGTGGTTCTGCGGGCTAGAGTGGTTTCAGATCCAGTGTCAAGACGTCAACTTCAAACTGGACCGTCATCTCTGCAACAACTAGGTAAGGGATCGTCGTCGTAGTCCAGTTACTATAGTGAGTAGTCCAGTTACTATAGTGGGTAGTCCAGTTCTTATAGTGAGCAGTAGCAGTAGGATGGCTGTCCTAGAACCAGATAATAATAGAGGAACAGTGAAATTGGAACCAATGAGAAAATAAAAGATGAAAAGCAAGGAGTGCACAAGTATGTCAAAACGTGTATGAATGACTAAGTAGATGAAATTGGGAACATATTGCATGAAAATATATGGAAAGTAAAGTTGTTAACGGTGCAGTGTGCCCATTGGTGTGCTCATCAATTGGTGACTTACAACGTGTTTATAGCTGTAATGTTCAACTGCTACCGAGCGATGAGAAATCACCAGGGGATTCGACGATGCTTTAGCAATGTATCTATTAAGTTGAGTCAGCAGTCAGTCAGTCAGTTCTCAGTCAGTCAGTCAGCAGTCAGTCAGTCAGTTCTCAGTCAGTCAGTTCTCAGTCAGTCAGTCAGCAGTCAGTCAGCAGTCAGTCAGTAGTTCAGTGTAGTAATCTAGGATAGCTATAGGGAGTAGTATTGATGGTACAGTACAGTTCCATAGTGTAGTAGTGTAGTAGTATAGTGTAGTAGTATAGTAGTATAGTGTAGTAGTATAGTGTAGTAGTATAGTAGTATAGTGTAGTAGTATAGTAGTATAGTAGTATAGTGTAGTAGTATAGTAGTATAGTAGTATAGTGTAGTAGTATAGTAGTATAGTAGTATAGTGTAGTAGTGTAGTAGTATAGTGTAGTAGTGTAGTAGTATAGTGTAGTAGTAGTAGTATAGTGTAGTGTAGTAGTATAGTGTGCAGCATGGATGTTTCACTATTGTAGCATCAGATAATATTCCCAGAAAATTGTAATACCCATCGTTTAATGTTCAAGTCTGGTGTAGTCGTTGTACTGTGTTGCAGGGTATTGTTTCAGTGTGCACCACCGTACGGTTGTACAGTGTTTTTCAAAACTATTCAAAGCAGCACAGCAAAGAAATCTCAATCCTTCGTAGTCTTTCAAACCAAATGACATGCTGCTTCACACCAACTTTAATAAAATTCATTGTGATGAAATGTTGAATCTGGAGGATGCCTTAGATGCAGTACATTCGAGGTTCTTTGGGAGTCTTTCAATTAAGCAAGGTCAAACCGAAGGAAGTGAACTGGAACGGGCATGAACTTTGAATTACTGGTTTGTTTATCGCTAGTGTGGCTTGAATAATTTTATCGTGCTGCTCTGAATAATTTGAAAGTACTGTATCGGTTAATGCTGTAGTCTGGTGTAGTCGTTGTACAGTGTTTTTCAAAACTATTCAAAGCAGCGGGGCAAACCACACTAGCAAAATGAAGTATACCAATTCTTCAAGAGTTTTGGTATGCCTTCACAGGTTTCAAAGCAAATGGTAATGTTTTACACCAACTGTCATTAGAATACACTATACTAAATCTGGATGATTGCCTCGTATGTAGTACATTTGGGAACATTGGGAACAGTTGGACATTGGGAACAGTTGGACATTTGGAACATTGGGAGTCTTTCAATTAATCAAGGGCTAGGACGGACGGAACTGAAGTGGCACGCGTACGAACTTTTTGAATTATTGGTTTGCTTCACTTTGCTATAAAATTCAAACCACACTAGCAAAATAAACAAACCAATAATTCAAAAAGTTCGTACCCCTCCCAGTTCAGTTCCTTCGGTTTTGAGCCTTGACTAATACTGCAAGACTCCCAAAGGACCCAAATGTACTACAGTGTTTTTGAAAACTAGTCAAACCAGCGCGATAAAATAATTCAAACCACACTTGCAAAATTAAACAAACCAACAATTAAAAGAGTTTCGTACCCCTTTAACTCCATTACGTCCGTTTTGACCTTATTAAAAGACTCCCAAAAGTCTCCCAAATGACCCCAAATGTACTACTTATGAGGCAACCCTCCAGATTTACATTTCAGAATCTTGAATTCTAATGAAAGTCGATGTGAACATTTGGTTTGAAAGACTGTACGAAGGAGTACGAAACATTTCGCTGCGCTGGTTTAGTACAGTGTTTTTGAAAACTAGTCAAACCAGCCCCACTACAGTGTTTTTCAAAACCATTCAAACCCGCACGATAAGACAATCCAAACCATACTGGCAAATTATACAAACCAATATTTTAGAGAGTTTCATACCTCTACTTCAGTTCCTTGCGTCTTAACCCTTGATGAATATTGCAAGACTCCTAAATCTATTACATATAAGGCAATCCTCCAGATTCAACATTCCATCACATTGAATTCTAAGGAAAATTGGTGTGAACGTTTGGTTTGAAAGATTGTGCGAAGGAGTACGAAACATTTTGCTGTGTTGGTTTGAATGATTTTCAAAAACACTGTATTTCTCGAACCAAGAAGATAGAATGATTCAAACCAGTGCGACAAACGATTCAAGCCAATACAGTGATTTTCAAAACTATTCGAACCAAGAAGATAGAATGATTCAAATCACACTACCACAATTAAACATACCAATAATTCAAAACGTTTCGTACCCGTGCCACTTCAGTTCCGTCCGTCTTAACCCTTGATTGATATTGAAAGACTCCCAAAAGTCTCCCAGATGTACTACATACAATCCTCCGGATTCACATTTCAGAATCTTGAATTCTAATGAAAGTTGGTGTGAAACATTACCATTTGCTTTGAAACCTGTGAAGGCATACCAAAACTCTTGAAGAATTGTTGCTAGTGTGGTTTGAATTGTTTTGCCAAATGCTTTGAATAGTTTTGAAAAATACTGTATTCAAATGCAGCAAAATGTTCAAACCACACTAGCAAATTTAAACAAACTGGTGAGTCAAAAGTTCCGTACATATGACTAAAAAAAACTAAGGATCAGGGATTTAAAATGAGCCGTTTATGTGAAGTCTTAATTAATTATTCAAAACAGTAACTTTTTGAATTATTGGCTTGTTTAATTTGCGTGTGTGGTTTGAATTGTTTTATACAGGTTTGAATTTTTTTAAGAAAGACTGTACTCCTTCGAATAGTCTTTCAAATCAAATGGTACAGTGTTTTTCAAAACTATTAAAACCAACACAACAAAATGTTTCGTACCCTTTCGCCCAATCTTTCAACCAAATGTTCACACCAACTTTAATTAAAATACACTATTCTAAATCTGGATGATACAGTGTTTTTCAAAACGATTCAAACCAGCGAGATAAAACGATTCCACACTAGCAAAATAAACAAATTAATCATTCAAAAATGTTCGTATGCCTTGACAGTCTTTCAAACCAAATGGTAATGTTTTGCACCACTTTCATTAGAATTCAATATTCTGAAATGTTAATCTTGAGAATTGCCTCCTATGTACTTAATTTGGTCTAACAGTACCAGAAAAGGGCTAGGACGGATGGAATTGAACTGGAGGGGGTTCGAATGGACTGTACTAGAGTGTAGACTTACTAGAGTGTAGACTTACTAGAGTGTAGACAGTACTATATTGTACTAGACAGTAGACAGTAGACAGTAGACAGTAGACAGTAGACAGTAGACAGTAGACAGTAGAATGTAGACAGTAGAATGTAGACTGTAGACTGTACTAGAGGATTCCTGAATCCCACAGTCAAGCAATTCCTATATACAGTGTTTTTCAAAACTATTCAAAGCAGCGTGGTAAAACAATTCAAACCACACTAGCAAAATGAAGTATACATTGTTTTTGAAAACCATTCAAACCAACACAGCAAAATGGTTCGTACTCCTTCGCACAGTCTTTCAAACCAAATGTTCATACCAACTTTTATTAAAATTCACTATTCTGAAATGTTGAATCTGGAGGATTGACTGATATGCCATACATTTGGGGTCATTTGCGAGTCTTCCAATATCAATCAAGGGTCAAAATGGACGTAATGGAGTGAAAGGGGTACGAAACTCTTTAAATTATTGGTTTGTATAATTTGCTAGTGTGGTTTGTACAGTGTTTTTTGAAACTATTCAAACCAGCACGATAAAAAGATTCAAACCACACTGGCAAATTATACAAACCAATAATTTAGAGACTTTCCTACCCGTCACACTTCAGTTCCGTCAGTCCTAGCCCTTCATTGGTACTGTAAGACTCCCAAATGTAGTCGTCTATGGCAATCCTCTAGAATTAAGATTTCAGAATCTTGAATTCTAATGAAAGTTGGTGTGAACATTTGGTTTGAAAGACTTTGTGCAAAGGAGTACGAAACATTTTGCTGTGTTGGTTTGAATGATTTTCAAAAACACTGTATCATTTTATCGTGCGGGTTTGAATCGTTTTGAAAAACACTGTACCAATAATTCAAAAAGTATCGTACCCGTTCCAATTTTCCTCTCGGTTTGAGCCGGTTTTGAGCCAGTTTTGAGCCGGTTTTGAGCCGGTTTTGAGCCAGTTTTGATCCAGTTTTGAGCCGGTTTTGAGCCTTGACTAATATTGCAAGACTGCTGAATTTATTACATATAAGGCAATATCAGATTCAACATTTCAGAATATTGAATTTTAATTAAAATTGATGTGAACGTTTGGTTTGAAAGATCGTGCAAAGGAGTACGAACCATTTTGCTGTGTTGGTTTGAATGGTTTTCAAAAAAACTGTACGTGGCTCGTGGCTTCCTAGTTTGTCACTGGTTTGAACCATTCTATCTTCTTGGGTCGAACCATTTTGTCGGGCCACTTTGAAACATTCTGTGGCGCTGGTCTGAGTAGTTTTCAAAAATACAGTACCAATGATTCAAAACGTTTCGTACCCCTCCGCAGGCTTTCAAACCAATGTTCACACCAACTTTCATTAGAATTCAACATTTTGAAATGTTGAATCGGGAGGATGATCGTATATGCAGTGCAGTTAGCAGTCTTGCAATATCAATCAACGATCAAAGTAGGTGGAACTGAAGTAGAAGGACTACGAAACCTTTGAGTTACACTGCCTTTCACAACTATTCAAACTACCGCAGCAAAATTAAACAAACCAATGATCAAAAAGATTCGTACCAGTCTTTCAAACCACGGCGTAATGTTTTACAACAACTTTAATAAAATTCGATATTCTTAAATCTTGAATCTGGAGGTTTGCCATACTACATTTAGGATCTTGTCTTACCAGTCAAGGGCCTTAACGGACTGAGTCGAAGTGGAACCACGAAACTTTTGATTCATTGATTTGTTATTTTGCTAGTGCTGGTTGAATCTTTTTATCGTGCTGGTTGAATCGTTTTCAAAAATACTACACGTGTGAATGGTCCAGACATGAATTCGGGAGTGTGCCCTTGATAATACGAGAGTGTGTGCCCTTGATAGTACGGGAGTGCACGGTTGTAGTTGCTTAGACTGTTATTTGTATATACAGTTCACGTGGCACTGAGGAAGGTATTAATTATTAAAGTCCTCAGTGGCCGAATAACCCGATGAATTGAAAGCTTCCCATGCTCAGCACTCGAAGAAAGTGCATGTGATGTCTTTTTTCGTACACCCCACACACTTGGCCGTGCGGTCAATCACGCACTTGACCTTGCGCTTGCGACATGCCGCACACGAGCTTTTCCTCAAGCCGGCCTTGGTGGCTCCGGATCCCATGCCCACACTCTCGCTCAGCTTCTTGCCGATTTTGTGTGGCGACGTGCATCGCTTGTCGGCTATGGGCAGCATCAACCCGGACACCAGCACACTGCGCTTGCTCTGGAGAATGTCTTCTTTGGTGAACCCTTTGGAGAACACGCACGTGAGCTCCTTCCCTGCGCAGGACATGCACGGCTTGAACTTGATGAGTTTCTGGTTGAAGAGCACCAACACCCACTTCAGGGCGAGTTGCACCGACGCTCCTGAGAAGAGTTGTTGTTGTTGCTCGGCGCTTAGCTCTGTGTACTCCTCGACGGCATCTGCTGCCGATTCACTATCGGGGCTGTTGCCGCTGAGGTTGAGGCTGCTGGTGTTTCCGTTGGGAGGGAAACTGCGGCTCAACAAAATCACCTCTGCGTTGCACTTAACTTTCCGCGAACGGCACTTATCACACGAGGGGCCCAACCGTTGCCGCCGCTTCCTCTGGACACTGGCGTCCCGTTGCGCCGTGCCATTTTCGGCTCCATTAGCCGGGGAGTATAACTCCTGAGTATATGGGCGAGGCGACGAAAGTGGCAGTTCCAGCGCCAGCGACAGCGACGTGAGCGACGGCGTCTTGCAGTCCACGGACTTATGTAGGTATGAGTTTAACAGCTGCAAGTTGTTTTCCGTCAAGTGGAAGCTGGTGATGGGTGGCAAAGGCCTGTGGTCTTGTTTGATAGGGTTGAAGCGGGCATAGTGGGGGTTGAAATGGCTGACGGCCTTTTCGCCATTCAGCATGATGGAGTATGAAAGTAAATCGCTAGCCAACATGGTGATTTAAAATGAAGCAACGGGGAATTTGAAATGGAGCAACGGGGGATTTGAAATGGAGCAACGGGGGATTTGAAATGGAGCAACGGGGGATTTGAAATGGAGCAAAAGGCAATTTGAAATGGAGCAAAAGGCAATCTGAAATGGAGCAACGAAAGATATGGTGCTGGTTTATTACGGGGATCAGCCAGGAATAGTGAGAAAATAATATGGGGATATATCTGGAGGGGAAATAAATCGAGGGGGTCGAAATGGGAGGGGAAATAAAAAGGGCCCAGCACAAATTGGAAGGGGTGGGCGGATTATATAATGGCAGCAGGGAAAGGTAGCTCAGATAGCGGATATAAGTCACCAGGAACAAATGGAGGGGACGGAGCTAAGACAAGGTATGGAATATTTAAAAACTGGACCAAAAAACCGGACCAGAAATCCGGCCCTCGGAAGAGCGCCTGCCTTTATACGGAGTTCCTCCGATGTCGTTTGCATCATGCCCGAAATGAGAACATGCGTCTGGGGTACCACTGGCCAGATGGCGCTGAATGCAGGAATTGCCGATCGACAGCCACCTGAAAGGACTCCGAGCGCGACCACAAGCGCCGTGATGGCCGTGGGCCGCGCGTGTCTGGCGCATAAAGTAACCTCGGGTGACTTTCGATCCAAAAAAAAACGCCGCATGCAGGTCCCGTGCGCCAACATTAATCCGACTGGCGGTTTTCACGGGTGTTTCCGGGTCTTCTCGGGTGCTCAAAAAAGCAAGGTTTTTCTTCGCCAAAGCCTTCCCCTTTCACGTGGATTTGACATTATATCTTTTCGTGCATTTCGGCTATACCATCGTCAAAATGCCGCGTTCGTCTCTACCAAAGCTTTCCGGTTTGGCCAGTTGCAGGCACCGGGGGCGGCAGCTGGGAAAACCGGTGATGCTCCGGGAATTCTCGGACGTGCAATAGTGGCGGGGATGCAAACTTGTGTGCACGTCTTCCGTCGACCCGACCCCATTCCCCTCCCGGATTATCTGTGCGCATGGGCTGTACACAGTGGATGACTCAAGTCCGAGCTCGCCCCGAATCTTTTGAGTCAGCCGCTCCTCCTGCACTTGTGGAAGGGACCGAAGTGAAAGCCTGGCTTTTAGAACTTTCCCTTTTGGGAAAATCCGTTCGGGGGTCCCGAAATTGGCCCCGCTATTTTATGTTTGTTTCGGGCTTTTTTTTGACCAACGGGTCGGGGTTCTCCGCATGCTTAGGTCCGAGATAATGAGTCGCACGAGGAAAAAAAAAGTCTCATGCCTCGGGACGTTGGATAACGCCTCAGTAAAATGCAAGAGGCGGAGTTAGCAGTACTGGCTTTAAATCGGGTGACAAACAAGGGTGTGGAAAAAGACTCTGGTGACTAAGAAGAAAAGGCAAAAAAAAAGTTAAACCCATGCCGGGACTCGAACCCGGAATCTTTTGATTAGAAGTCAAATGCGCTAACCATTACGCCACACAGGCTTCTTTTTCCGTGTCAGGGATATGACCCTGGTACAGGAATGCCTCGAACAACTCCAACTCGAGATCACGCGCCCCGACTCACGCGCTCTAATCGG